>NMUG010011384.1:0-10647 GCA_002855965.1 Monotropa hypopitys
AGTTTCAGATTTTAAGGGAGAAATCCCTATGAAATGGAGTATATGATATATATGGCTTGTAGTAGTGGGATTTTCACATACTTGAAGTGATTGGGTAAGGGTTAGATGGATTTGCCTTCTAAGATGATTTATGGTATATGAATATTTATACCTAATTCATGATATGAATCACATGCTAGAGAAAAGGGGGATATGGTGATCCTTGAATCAATGGGTATAATTTGTTATACAAGTTGATTATTTGTCATGTTCATATTATCTTGGGACTGATTTTGTGAGATGCTTTTCACAGCGGCAAGTGTGGAGAACTGGGAATCAACAGATAAAGGAAAGGGAATCATCAATTAAGTGGTATCGGTGAGTGTATGGATGTACATTTCTTTAGTATGTGCTTGAGTACTTTTGAACTATTTTTGTACTTGTATCATATTGGAAAATGCATTGGCATGCATTGTATTGGTACATGCATACAAATGATTTTGGAAAGTATTTGGCCTTTGGGCTTGGTTTTTGGAAGGAAATGGCCTTCGGGAATTGTTTTGTAAAGGTTTTGAAAAGGTATATATATGTATATACTACTGGGAATTGTTTCTTTGCAAAACATATGTGAAAGTGTGGTGGATGGTAATTTGTGCCTATATGACCATGGGGGACGCCCCTTGTATGTTGAAGTTGTGTTCCGATCTCAGTGACATGTAGTAAATGAAGTTGTGGTTCTATCTTGCTAGTGACATGTTGAAGCTGGGTTGCGATCTCAGCGACATGTTGGAAATGAACTTATATGCGATAGCTATTTTTCAGGATATGAGATGCTCAAATTCTTTTGAAAATGGACTATGGGTCCAAGATATATCTATGTATGAGAAAGGAATGTGGTGCAAAGATATAGAAAGAAAAGGGGAATTGAGGGTCCATGTTTTAGAATGTGTTTTGTTTCATGACTTGGTTAAGTCATTTGCATTGGATGCATCTTTCTATTACTTGTTGTTTTTAAATACTAATTTGCATTGGAATAATAAATATATTATTCACACTCTGTTTTCCTTGTTTTTGGATATTTATAAAGCAGGTCATGACATGTAGTGGTCCACTACAAAACTTGGGATTTGGTGGTGAGTAAAAGAGAAGGCATTTGTCTCGGAAGTTTGTCTACTTTCCTTACTTGTTTAGATTATGTAGTGTCATTGGAAAGGCTTTGTAATGAACTTACGTTAGAATTTTTTAGAATTCAGACTTGTAGGGACATGGTTAGTTCCTTATGTTGGTAATCAAATAATAGTGTTGTCAACGACTTAGTTTGTTAGAATGTTGTGTCACTTGGGATTTATTTAGTAGTTCAATTAAAGAAAATTTTATTTCGCATTTTCTTTATGGTTTATTAGTGTGGGGTGTTACAAGAACCGTTTAGTCGGCATATTGGTTGACCTAGTGTGGAAATGGGGTGTCCGCTAGCAATCTCTACACCAATCGGTGTAATAATTATCATAGGAAAGATATTTTCTAATTGTGAACTAATGGTGGAAGGTAAACAATTAGAAGTTAATCTTATACTATTGGAATTGATGTAATATTTGAAATGGATTTCCTATCTAAAGAGTATGCTACACTAGATTATTTCAACAAAGAAGTCTTGTTTAGAATGTCGGGTGAGAAAGAGATAAGATTTTACGGTGAAAAAATATTTTGAAAAGTGTGATATCAGCTTTAAAAGCCGAAGAACTTTTAAAGAAGGGATGTTAATGGTTTCTAGCTCATGTTTTTTACACAAAAATGAAACCAACGGAGTTGTCAGACATACCGGTGGTGAATGAATATGCAGACGTATTTCCCTATGAATTACCAGGGTTAGTGCCAGATCGGGAGGTAGAATTCGTGATTGAATTACTAACAGGGACTTAACCAATATTCATATCACCTTATACAATGGCACCAGCTAAATTACTTGAGTTGAAAATCCACTTAAAAGACTTGCTTGATAAGAGTTTTATCCGACCAAGTATCTCCCTGTGGGGAGCACCGATACTATTGTTAAAAAGAAAGATCGTACTTTGAGAATGTGTATTGTTTATCGTTAGTTAAACAAAGTAACCATAAAAAACAAATATCTACTGCTCAGAATTGATGATTTATTTGTCCAATTACAAGGAGCTATGGTGTTTTTTAAAATTGATTTATGGTTAGGATATTATCAAGTTGAGGTTAGAGATGGTGACATTCCTAAGACACCTTTCCGTACTAGATATGGGTATTTTGAATTTTTGATTATGCCATTTGGAGTTACAAATTCACATGTTATATTTATAGATTTGATGAACAAGGTGTTTAAGTTATATTTGGATGTCTTTATGATTGTGTTTATTGATGACGTATTGATTTACTCCCGAACTAAGAAAGAACATGAACATCACTTGAGAATGGTCTTGAACACATTACGAGAAAAGAAATTGGACAAAAAATTCAGTAAATCTGAGTTTGGGCTGGACAAGGTAGCATTTTTGGGACATGTTATCTCTTATGATGGAATTTCTATAGGTCCTAAGAAAGTTGAAGCCATAGTAAATTGAAAGAGGCCAATAACAGTGATATAGGTGCATAGTTTTCTGGGTTTGACCGGGTACTACAGGCGGTTTGTTCAAAAAAAATTCAACTATAGCCCTACCATTGACAAAGCTAACAAGGAAAGAAACTAAATTTGAAAGGTCAACAAAATGTGAAAGCAATTTTCAAGAACTGAAAAATAGATTAGTGACAGCACCAATCTTGACTATACCAATGGGAACCGAGGATATGGTAATCTCTAGTGATGCATCTTACCTTGGGTTGGGTTGTGTACTTATGCAAAGGGAGAAGACTATGCTTTTTCATCTAGACAGTTGAAGACACATGAACGTAACTACCCTACACACGACTTAGAGTTATCAACCATTGCATTTGCTTTGAAATTGTGGAGACACTACTTATATGAGATGACGAGTGAGATTTACATCGACCATTAAAGCTTATAATATATTTTCACACAAAAAGAGTTGAATTTACGATAGCATAGGTGGATGGAGTTAATCAAAGACTATGATTGTACGATCCATTATCACCCGTGAAAAGCAAATGTAGTTGTTGATGCATTTAGTCATAAAAATTCTGGGAGATTAGCATGTTTGTAATGTCCTAGAGTTGGTATTTTTACGGAGTTGACACAAATGGGAGTGAGTTTTAAAATGAGAAATAACAATGCCTTGCTAGCACAGATTACAATATGCCCATTATTTATTGATAAAATTAGAGATGGACAAAAACTTGATGATAATCTATAGAAGGATAGATGACAAGTGTTGAATAAAGAAGAGTCTGAATTTTGTACTCAAGAAGATGGTATGTTGTTGTTTAAAGGAAGGATGTGTGTACCTAATGACCCAACTTTGAAAATGAGAAATTTTAGAAGAAGCGTGTAGTTCGGCCTATGCATTGCATCTGGGAAGTACGAAATTGTATAGATATCTGAAAATACATTTTTGGTGGCCGAGAATGAAGAGAGAAATTGCAGAATTTGTGATAAAATGTTTGACATGTCAAAGGGTAAAAGTAGAACACCGTCTAGTTGGATTGTTGCAAATCTTCCTATACCGAAATAGAAATGGAAACATGTAATGATGGATTTTGTGGTAGGCTTACCTCGTTCATGTAAAGGTTTTGATTAAGTTTGAATAGTGGTAGACCGATTAACAAAACCAATTCACTTTTTCCCGGTAAGAACCACATACATAGTTAACAAGTATGCACAAATTATATTGATGAAATTGCACGATTGCATGGTATTCTGGTGTCAATTATTAGTGATATAGATCAAAAATCCACTGCTTGATTTTGGGTTAGCATGCAACAAGCTTTGGGTACCTCACTCAAATTTAGTATGATCTTATTCACAAACCGATGGTCAGTCTAAACGTGCTATACAGATTTTAGAAGATGTTGAGGGCATGTATACTTAATTTTGGGGGTAATTGGGATGAATATTTGACATTAGCAAAATTTGCATACAATAACAGTTATTAAAATAGTATTGACATGGCTCCGTATGAAACATTGTATAGCCAGAAATGTAGATCACCAATACGTTAGAATAATGCAGGCCAAAAATAATTTAACAAATGGCTGATTGTGTTAAATTAATAAGATAATGGTAGAATATTTCTCAGTATAGGAAGAAAAGTTATGCCAACAAAAGAAGGCGTGCATTAGAATTTAAAATTGGGACTTTGTGTTTATGAGGGTAAGCCCATGGAAAGGTGTAATTCATTTCCTAGGGAAAAAGAAGTTAGCACTAAGATATATTGGACCTTGTGAGGTTATTGACAGAGTTGTGACAATTGCTTACTGGTTGGCGTTACCAATAGAATTAGCTTGTTTATATGATGTGTTCCATGTATCTATACTAAGGAAATACGTGTCAGACGAATCTCATGTTTTGCAAGATATTCCATTTCAAATAGTGCCAAATTGGTCCTATGTTGAAGAGTCGGAAAAAATATTAGACCAATCCGTGTGTATGCTATGAACAAAGCAAATATCAATGGTCAAAGTGCTTTGACGAAATCATTCATTGGAATATTTCACTTTGGAGACCGAGGAATATATACAACAACATTATCCTCATCTTTTATGTCGATGTATTTTAAATTTCGAGGAAAGAATTTTCTAAGATGTGAAGGATTATAATACTATCTTAAGAATTTCAAATGTAATCAATTTTTATGTGAAGTTTAGTGATAAATGATGTAAATTGTTTTAATTAATAGTATTAGAAAGTTGAGAATTAATTTCAATAAGAAATTAGTGAATTAAAGAACTTATTTCGAAAAATAATGTTAGAATTATCGGAAATTTCATGATTAGGAAGGGAGATAGCTCTCTAAAAAATTGGTGGAAAAGTCATACATTTTAAAAAATGCAAGAGTTACTTCCAGAAATATGGGCGACACTAGGTTTAATGGTTATCGATAGAGAGATGCCCTAATTACTCCTCTATCGATATCTCTATACCGGTACCCATACTTTATGCCCTCTATCAATAGAAAAAAAACGATACAATGTGACACATCTACTGATATAATTGTTCCTCTACCGATATAAGATGGTTCCTCTATCAATAGAAAAGACATTTGTTCATATGTTTTAGTTCTATCGGTAGAGAGTTGCTCACCTCATACAAAAATCCATAGAGCTATGAATTTTCCAAATTTGGCAATTCAATCTTCTATGACCAAAACTTTTTCCAACATTAAAATGTTTAAATCTCTGTTTTACAATCTATAGGCAAAGGTTTTAACTCATTCTTGATTAAATCAAAGTAAAACAAGAATCAATTCAAGAATTTTTGTTGAATTCCACCAAGACCAATGTTCTTCTTAAGTTTCTGTTGCCCAACTTGATGGCCAACACCTGGTGGTGTAGAAGAAGAAGATGCGGGGGCGTGCCAGGATAAATGGATCTCCAAGGGGAAATAAGAAAAGCGCCTGAACATACTGACTATCTTTCTTTCAAGCAATTGAAAAACTCGAACTAATGTTACAAAGGTTTATGGGGCCTTGAACAAGGACTTCCACAGTTAAATAAAATTACATAGAAAAAGAAACAGAGGTAGGAAGAGATAGAGGAGGGAAGATACAGAAGATTGCCATTGAGGCAGAGGGGAAGAAGAAGAAGAACGAGAGAAATCGACTAACTGCTAGGAGTTAGGAACAAAATACTAAATTAATACTGCTGCAGAGAGCATTGCTGGTGCGTGGACCACTTGAAAGTTCTCCCAGGGTCTCCTTTTATAGTCTTCCTTAAGCTTTGTAACTTCCCAAGTGTAACAGCCCATTCATAATATATCCATGTTCCACCATTCAAGCCTTCAAATGAGAATATCCAAATAATGGCCCTATTTATCCGAAATATAACCACCCACTATCATTTCTCATTTATCTTGGCTACCCCTGAAATTCAAATTAACTGCCAACTCCCTATAATTCAGAAGAACAATATCTTCTATGTAAATTCGGCTCATAATCATTAAATCCGAATTAATCATGAATCCCATTTCCTCATTTACCACGTGGACAAATTATGGTACGAACATTGCCCCCCATAAACTTTATTTTTAATAAAAATGAAGTTTATAGAGAATAGAAATTTGTTAGAAGGGGGAATGATAATAGGAGTTCATAATATAGAATCAAATCCCAATTATCTTTTATCCATCCACGTGGCATGATACCAATAGCTTTGGAAATGCATTCTTCTGCGTACGCCCAAATAAAGGGGTTTAAGAGACATAAACAAGGGTTTCAAATTTCAAATCAGCTCATCTCTCTCTCTCTCTCAACCTTCATCTCTTATCGCCATAGTTGTAGCCTTATCACGTTCAACCATGGCCACCTTGCGAGCAAACGCTTCTGTCGAAGATGAAAATAACACGGGTAGTGTAATGAAGAAACTGATTCTTGAGCACAAACCTGCCTTTTGTGAGCAGATTCTTCTCCAAGTACCCGATCAAGTTGATCCTCCTTCCTCTTTACCCAAATATGGACTTGTCCCTTGCTTCAAGGATACATTTCCAGATTTTCTGGACATATATTACCCCCATGATATTCCCCTTCCTATGGCTCATTCTACAGCAAGTTGGGTTCCTCATTGGGAGAATTATTCCAAGTCAAAACCCTTTAAGGTATGGGTTACTTCCCCTTTAGAATATGATAACTGGTTGATTCGGCTTGAAAACGTGAAAGGGGATGTTTGGAAAAAGGCTGGGATTTATCACGCCATACTCTTGAGTCATGATATGCCATCTTCTGATACTGCTCTGCTCAGTGCCCTTGCCTTTTTTTGGTCCTCCAGTACAAATGCCTTCTATCTGCCTTGTGGGTTTATGATGCCTACCCTTCAAGATGTTGCTTTCATAACCGGACTGCGCCCCCATGGTATTGAAGCTAATGATGCTCTAGAATCTCCTAAAGTAAGCTTTGAATATCCCAAAAAGAAGGATATCACCTTTAATTACTTTCTAGAGCAGAATGTTGTAACAGATGCTAAAGTTGAGGTATCTGAAATGGAACACGTTGCCTTTTTAATCTACTGGTTGAACAAGTTTATCTTCTGTAATAGACCTTTGAAAATCACCAGATACTACACGGATTTGGCCAAAGCCCTCTCTGTTGGTCAAGAGGTTGCTCTAGCCCCGATTTTTCTTGCTCACTTCTATCGATGTATGAAGGAATTGGTGGACCATAAGATTTCTGCTTGTACCGGGCCCTTATGGCTTCTGCAATTCTGGGATTGGTCATATTTTTCTATCTTAGCACCTGAAGAGACGCCTGAACAAAAACAACAAAAGAAATCTGAGGATATATCCTTCTGTGGCATGTATTTGAAATCTCTTTCTCCTAAGGAACATTCATTTGATGAATGTTTCAAATATTTCTACTACCTTGCTAAAGATCCCCGTTCGGATTTCTGGACACCTTTCAGTAGAAATTCTTCTTGCCCTGATTGGTTACAAACTCCAACAGAAGAATTATCACTAGAAGATCCAATTCAGAGAGAAGTATGGGCTAGTTTCTTGATAGCTAGGGATCTTCCCTATGGGATGGGCTCCAATGGACCCAACAACAAATGTGGGGTTGACTATTACAACCCAACTCAATGTGCTAGACAATTTGGTCTGGATCAATTTATCCCTCTCCCTCCATATCAAACCATTAATTTTGCCTTCAGTGAGAGAATGTTATTGACTTTGGATGAAACAAATCATCTCATGGAGAAGAATGCGACCATAATTTTCACACGATTCTAGCTTGTTCCTTTCTATGAACTTCCTATGACCACTCTGGCTTTTGACACATGGTGGAAAAAAACTTACTTCAGTCAAGTTTCTGAGTCGATGGAGTTGTTGTTGAGAAGGATTTCTCCTTTAGCTGTACCAGTGCCAGTCCTAATACTCAAAGAAGTCAAACAAGAACATCTGGCCAAGAAGGCAAAGGCCAAGGCCAAAACTATCTCACAAAAGAAAGGTACGTCTTCCTACGCTAAAATATATCGATCTATTCTTAGTTTTGAGACCTTCTTTAAATGTAAATGGGATCCTCGTAAACCAGAGGTAATGGAAGAGGCTAGGAGAAATAGAATGATTGAAATTGAAACTAGGCAGAGAGATTTAGCTGTCGCTGCCTGGTGGAAAATATTCCAATCCACTCGTCATGGACAGGACATACCTTCTCTCGAAGAATTAAAGAAACCTTTTGGAAAACCCATTCCCCCAACGCCTGATACCTCAATTGCTAATGCTAATACATTAGCATATGAGGGTATGTATGAGCTTTATCCAGAACATAAAAGGGTCACAGTCGTTAAGACCGATGCCCTCCCCCCATGGGAGATAGAAAATTTTTATAAGTGTGGGATAATCAGGGTTATAGATTCTACTAAAAAAGGTTAGAAACTGTCCAAATAATTTCATATTCTCCTGCCGGGAATACTCTTTTATGGATTGATGCCTCTTCTTTCTAGATTCTATTGCCATTGTAGATTCGTCTGACCAAGAAGAAGATGAGGAGGAGGATGGGACAGAAGAAGAAGAAGAAGAAGAAGAAGAAGAAGAAGAAAAGGTAAAGAAAGTTCCAATCCGGAAAGTCAAAAGAGCTTTGGAAAAGGTATTTCTCTCATTTCTCCTCTCCTTGATCATGTATTATTTATAGTTGAATTTTTGTCCTTGTTATAGCACATATTAGAGCCTCTCAAACTCCTCCTTTCTTCATCCCTGAATATTATTGACCGTACACTCCTTCCAGATTGTGGATACCATAGGATCAAAAAGAAAAAGGTTGCAGTACCAAGAGCAATCTGATGAAACTGGGAGTAAAACCATTTATCGTTCTGAGCTGGAAGTTTCCAAAAAATATGGTTGGATTCCCAAGCACTACTGAAGCTAAAATTCCATTAAAGGAAAGTGTCCCTTTACTGGCAGGAGGATTGGCTGTTGGCGATCTACAGGCATTCTATATCAGAGTTCTGCCATTCTTGTAAGTAATCATGGTGTGGAAGTATTAAAACACATTTGAATTATTCCTGATGTAACATTCTTTATTCCAATCTATCTCCAAAGGTTCTTGCATGGATTCCCCAGTTCACTGTACGGCTGTATCTAGTAAAGTCAAGTTGGAGCCGAAAGAGCTTCTTAACCGTTTGAAAGAGAAATTGAAGAAAGGAAATAGCACTAGCCAAATATCCACTTCTGCCACATCTTCAGAAAGCATCCAGAAGGCCCCATCCATTGAAGAAATTTCTAAGGCTAAAGATGTGTTAAAAAGCTCTTGTAATCTCGATTTTGAAGCAATGATCCAGCCTGATGCTCTGGTACTTCTAAAAGCTGCTTTAGAAGTCCTTACTTCTACAGAAAATATTCCAGATGTTCCTCAAGACCAGTTGAAGCCCTTCAAGCTGGCACTTCCCTCTCTTATCCAAGATTATCACAAAAATACCACAGAGATCCGGGAGATGAAAGGTAAACAATCTCATTTTATAGGTTTGGGGAATGCGTTGACGTTGGCATTGGACAAGATGGAGGATTTGCAGAATCAAAAAGAACAAGAATCTGTTCTAAAAGCCCAAGGCCTTGAGAAGATCAAGGAGATTCAGGCCAATATAGCCTTGTTGCAAAAACAAATTGTACAGCTTCGTACAGATGATTCTGGTCATGATGTGCAATTGTAGAAAATTATTTATGACGAAGAAGAAGTTGTTGTTGCTACTCACTCTTTAATGGAAGAGCATGATATCCTTGGTGCTGAGATTCCTCAGGTGGAGGCACAGATTGACACTTCAATGACCAGCTTGTCTGCTTGTATGGCCCATTGGAATCAATTCAAGGTTGACGTCTTGGAGAAGTTGTGAACTTCTCTTGTTTTATGACTTCTAATTTTTTTCGTAGTGTTTGTTGAAGAACTTCTTAAGACTTTTTAATTTTCTGTGAGGAGGCACGGGTGAATTTCTTGGACCTGATGAAATTTTATGACTTTGTAATATAATTCCTAGTATCCATCATCTCCCACATAGTAGAATGCCATAACTTCAAAAACTTGCCATTGATTGGATGTTTATGCACTTCATCGTCTGAATTATGGAGCACATACGTACCTCCCTTTAAAATCTAGAAATTTTAAAAAGGACCTTCCCAAGTAGGAGACATTTGCCAAATTTGGGATCTTTTTTCTCGAATGGTAGGACTGCTTACCAAACCAAATCTCCTTCAGCAAAGTATTTCTCTTTAACTCTTTTATTATATGCACGGGCGACTTTTTGCTTCTGAACTACCAAATGATCTAAGGCAGATAGCCTCATCTCATCTAGGTCTTCTAATTCTATGAACATTGCCTGATTATATTCCTCATAATCTAGGCCATTTTAAAAAGCAACCCTGGCTGACCTGATGTTTACCTCCATCGGTAGAACAGCATCATGACCATAGGTAAGAGCATAAGGTGTAATGCCAGTGGCTGTCTTTTTTGAAGTTCTGTATACCCATAATGCATCTGACAATGCTTCATGCCATATCCTTGATTGATCCTCCACTATTCTGCTGATAATTCCTTTCAAAGTCTTGTTGGTGGATTC
>NMUG010011385.1:0-10647 GCA_002855965.1 Monotropa hypopitys
TGTAAAAACAAGGCAAAACATTGGTATACCTTAGGTGTTCTTGCATGTACACTTGGTATACAAGGATGATTTCGGATTTCGGTTAAACATCTATGCTCATGTGCCATTTCTCACATCCCCATAGAAAATTTGATTTCGGATTTTGGTTAAAATATTATTTTATGTTATTCGGTAAAAAAATTAGTTTAATCGAATCATGTATAAAAAAAATTAATCGTTTGAATTTTCATTCGCAATTTTAAATAATTTTATAGAAAAAATTCAGACGATTAAGAATATTTTATACATCATTCGATTGAGCTGATTTCTTACAACATAACATAAAATAATATTTCAAACAAAACTTCAAAATTAAATTTTACATGGGGGCCCACATGGGGGCCCACATGGGGACTGCCGCGTGAACATGTATGTTTAGTGTATGTGTGTTAGTGTACGAGTAGCAAAACCGTTAACTATTGTACAAAAACAAATTATTCACTTGGATTTTTAAATACATATTTTGATATATTTTGCAAATTTTGCTAAGCTAACATTTTTTAAAAAAGGACTTATCATTGACAAATATTTGCAATTGTGCGAGAGTAAAAATTAAGATAATGATTATCTTGCAAGAATTTTGAACTTTCTCAAATCGATGTGATTCAATATATGGTTTATGTCAGTTGTTTTCTATTTATGTGCTCATAAAAAGGGTTAGAGAACCTCTCGTGGTTGTGAGCGAAATATTCTCTGATGATTAAGTTAGTCCGGTGATCAACTTAATTAAAAGAAAACTTTAAACAAATAACAAATTCTCAAGTAATTCGTAAGCTAGAAACCAGGTAACGTTGTTGAAGCGTTGAGCCTATTTTTATAAGGAAATAGATTTCAAGTCTTAGATTCCTTCCGGAATACTAGTTTTTCACTAGTAATCGGGGTTGAATCAGAAATTCTCATCCCAATTCTATTCAGAGTTCTATCTGGTATGTCTTTATTTCAACTATGTTTCTGATTTAGACAGTTCCTTATCCTATTAGAATTAGAATATTTTCCGTATTATTAGGAACCTGGAGTTTATCCTTCTAGCGAGAATGACATGGACAAGTGTATTAACTGTTATCATCTGGTCTTCTAACACATGTACACATCACCTACTGCTCTATCGCACTGAATAACACACTGTTGCACTACTAGGATGTCACGTCGCACAAGACGAACTTGACATCAAGCCCTGCGGAAACACTTTTGACACGTGTGGATGACCATGCCAAATTGGAGTAACAATGTGCCACACTGAATGCTTATGTCCAGTGAATTTGGGATTATCCTTTGACTTAGGAAAGTCTAGAATTACTCTACCACAATTGCCCCCAACTTTGGCTACTTCAGTCACATAGCCATTGTAATATCTATAACCTTCATTCAATTATTCTAATTATTTCATATAAATAATTAATATTCCTTATTAAATAATCGGCTTTGGATCTTGAGGTTTAATCATTTAAAATCATTATGGTAGATGAGTCTTAAGGTGATTGTGTGTTTGAGGTCGAGAATTGAGGTTAAGGTTAACTTAGATAATTAGCATGAGTTTTAATCCTTGAGGTTTTGAGATGAAGTGGTATTAGACTTGGGAAGGTCATAGGGTGACCTTAGGATGCTAATTTGTGTTTTAGAATATTGAGGGAGTGATAGGAATTGAGTTGGAAAGGTTGGATTTGAGTTTGGTGAAGAAATTGGTTCAAAATACCACTTCTTGTCCGGACTAGGAGTGGGGTCGTCCGGACCACGGACAAGTGAGTTTGGGTGGATGTTTTTGTGAGGCTCGTCCGAACCGGGAGGATGGCTCGTCTGGATGAGGTTCGGTCGTCCGGACGGGGAAAACGGATGACGGAGCAGCAAGTTTTAGGAGTTTTAGATTTTGGCGCATCGGGATGAGGATGGGTCTCGTCCGGACGAGGATCCGGCCATCTGGATGGGGCGGCAGTCGGGTTGAAAAAATAGATACAGAAGCAGTGTTTTGGGGAATTTCGTACCTCTTACTTCCTAAATGATTAACCTAATGTATTAGTACGTTTTAGGGTTAATCCCTTCATTAGCCTCCATCTAAACTTAATTAGATCTAGAGAAAAAGTTAGAGAGAGATAGTGAGACTCCATTGAAGAACCTAGAGGTTTGTGGGAGAATTGGGGAGAAATCCTCTTTGTGGCTCAAATTATTGGTAAGTCTTTGTAGATATTATGAACTTTCTCTCTCTAGTTTCATTTATTTTGGGTTAAGTGCATGAATTAAGTTCATGTTCAAGTATGATGAGTGTTATGAGTAGATTTGTAGATATTACACAAGGGGTTGCATGGAACTAGGGTTGATTTGTGTTATTTTGAGAGTATTGTATGTACGTAAGAAAAAGATAGATTTTTATGATTGGAACCCATGATGTTTTGGAAGTCTATTAATGAATTTACATGTCTCGTCGTAAGGATCTAGACTCTTAGTTTTGTATGACCTTGGGTAAAACCATAGAGAAATTGATGTGAGGAATTGATGGTTGGGTATAAATAGTCCTTGTTTAGGACCCTATTTATTGGGGTATTATGTATATTAATCAATGTTATACATGTTGTCCAATTTGGTATACTATGGACTGATTTATGAGATTTATTTTGACATGGACGCTTGAGGAAGGCATTGAGGACACGCTTAAAGGCAAAGATAAGGTTTGAAAAGAGGTATTGGCGAGTGTAGGATTATTGTATTTTTTATTGTACGTCTGCAAGTGTTTGTTAAACGGTTATTGTTGCACTGGTTAACGATTGTTTTTGTTGTTGTTGCATTGGTTATATAATGCATGTTGAGAAATGATGTGAAAAGATGATATACATATTATGAGATGGATAAGCATGATATACATCTATATAATAAGAGGAGTCATTTTTTTGAAAAATTTGAATCCTATACATTTTAAGCTGTTGGATATTTATGTGTGTGTTTCTAGCCCTTAGATTAACCAGTCCCTTTTTATATTCACACTACCAAACCTTTTCACATTCTTATTCCCACGCCTCACTCGCGTCTATCCAATTCTCACGCCTACCCAATTCCCAAATTCACACCTACCCAATTCCCCATGTCTTCCACATTCCCCATTCCCACCCACGTTTAGCGCGACAGTGGCAATGGGAGGAGGAGGCCAGGCGCGGCTGCGGCTTGGTTGTGGTAGCGGCTTGATTGCGGCAGCGGCAGCCGCGACGTGCGGTGGTTGGGCGCGTGTGGAGGAGAAGTTGGTGCTTCATGGAGATGCTTGGGCGGATTCCGGCGGTGGTTGGTGGTTCGCGGTAACAGTCCTTCGAACAGCTCTGAGAGGTATACACGATTTATTTATTGTTTCCGTTTGTACATTCGATTTATCTATATGTGTGTTTGTGTTCGGTGGCTGTGTAGTTGGGTTGTGGTGGTGGCGTGGTAGTTGTGCGAGTTGGCGGTGTTTTGTTGATTCTGGCAGGTTGATCGAGTTGTGAGTTCGTGGTTGCGGTTGCTGTTTTTGGGTTGGTGTTCGGCGATGGGTTTTCGGCGGTGTTTTGTGTAGTGGAGGTGCTCGTGGTGTTTGGTGGTTGTTCGGTGCACGCACGGTAATTGTGGGTTGTTGTGGGTGTTGTCGTGTGCGTGTGTGCGATTGTGAGCACATACTTAATTCTGTATATTTTTGTGGTTGCAGTGGCTACACAAGTTCGGATTGGTTGCTCGGAGTAGTGTTGCGGTGGCTTTGGAGTGATTGGATCAGTTCTGTGAATCAAAACATATTAAGGTAAATTTAATTCTATAAATCAAATAATTGAAAAAAATATACGATTTAATAGAAGATTTAATTCCTAAAATAATTGTAGCGCGATTCTTTTTTTATATTGCGCATTGATAATTGATAGGCTAGTGACCACTGTCGACTTCAGCGCAGCGTCAGAGAGCAGATTCTTTAAGGGAATCTTCAGCTTAGCGGGTCTTTTGGTGTCAGGTGAGTACTTTGTGAATTTCATAATTTAGAGCCCTTTTCAATATATATATATATATATGTACAAATATGTGTTTTAAAAGGTGTTTTGCGAAAGGTGATAAATCTAGGGATTATAGATTTTAAAGAAAATGTTTTGGGTGAGTAAATTGTGAAATAAAACGGTGTAATATGTTGAGTGAAATAAAATGAGGAGTTTTTCATAAAATTGAAAAGGAAGATTTTTTGTGAACTTAAATAGCCTTGCTGTGGAACAGGTGGTTTCATGGATCATATGCACATTGGTGGTGCAGTGGGGTTCTCACGATTAAATGAGATGTTACAGGTGTTTTCTTGTCCTTACCACTAGGATTGGTGTAGTGGCCCCTGGATCATTTCTTGTGTCTATACAAAAATGTCCTTAGGGTTTCAGATCTGACTTTAACGGATCGTCACCGTACTTAATGACCCTTGGCTATTATGGCTCACAGGTGGTGTGTGTTCTGGTGTGGTGTGTGTTCTGGTGTGGTGTGTGTTCTGGTGTGGTGTGTGTTCTAGTGTGGTGTGTGTTATGGTGTGGTGTGGTGTGTGTTATGGTGTGGTGTGGTGTGGTGTGTGTTATGGTGTGGTGTGGTGTGTGTTATGGTGTGGTGTGGTGTGTGTTATGGTGTGGTGACTCAGTTTCTGGTGCTTTTCACTTGTTTTCAGGGGGATTTATCTAAAAGAATTTAAGAAGAGCTTTAAAAGATAAAAGTGAGCTTTTTTAAAAGAAGTATGCGTTTAAAATGGGTGTTTTATAAGAGAAGTGGTTTTTGAAAAGGTGTACATTTGGGTGTGTGTGTGTGAGTGGGTGTATATTTTGAAAGATAAAGGTGATCCATAGCTATTTTACTCCCTCTACCTTATGTTTTTCATATGAGTATTCATCAGCTGACCCTCCTTTTTTCTTCTTCCAGATGATCGGTGTTTCAGTTCAGTTAGAGTCCACCAGTCTAGCAGTTAAGGTGCAAGAGTAATTGGTGTGAGTAGTTGGTGTTTCAGTAAATCATTCAAGTATATTTTAATGTATTTTGAGAGTTTTCTATTTATTTGAGTCTGTATTATCATATCAGAGTGAGTAGTAGGTATTGGGTGTGTGAGTTAAAATAGGTGTTCAGTTTCTTTTCAGTTTAGTTGTTTCTTTTCAGTTCTTGTTGAGAGTGGTGTTTAGAATTAGTGGTGGTTGATTTCCACATGTCCGTCTCTGGATGGCTGTCTCTGTGGTCGTCCGGGATGGGGCATGACAATTTGTGGCATCAGAGCTTAGGTTGAGAGATTCTGTAGACTAGTGGAGTCAGCTGGATGGTGGACAATAGGTGTGTCATGTAATCTGAGTTAGAGTTTAAGGTTGATATTCGTTTCATGTCGTGTAGTTCTGGGAGAGACGATTTATTTGAGATGGCGAGGAGAATGGAGAGAAGTGTATATAAATTAAGAAAGAAAATAAAGAGAAAATTTATAAATTAAGAAGAGATGGGAAGAATACGGTGGGGTGAGTGGGTAAGGAGCACGAGTCGGGTAGTGACAAGATGAGAGAGTTGTGTATTACTTGATCGAGAGATTTCATATAGTAAAATGAGGATAGTACATATAGTGGTTGAATTGGAGTTTAGTAGAATGTCAGTATGGTGAGAGTTGGTGTGAATAAGAAGTTACGTATCAGATTAGTGAGAAATGTTAGAGTAGTAAGGGTAAGAGTGCACAGCGGAAGTGTGGTGAGATATTTGAGGTTATTTTGGGTGAGAGGAGTGCATATTTGGGTATTTAGGAGGGTGAGATGGAATGTAGATGGATTTCGAGGATTAGTTGCATGTAGAGTATAACACTTGGCATGAGTATAGTGTTTTGCCTATATTCATTCGGGCTTGACACATGTGTATTTGGGTGCGTGTGTGTTTCTTTGGGTCTTGTGATATATGATTGACACGTATTGATTGATTTGGGAAGGTGAGTGGCCAGCACATCTCCAGCACATCTCAAATAAAACTTTCGATGTCATTTGCGTATCACACTAGGGTGCATGTATAGTGAGATGTGTGTTTGCGGTGTGTATAGTGTTATGGGTGTGCAGGTATATGATAAGGTGTCGTGAGAGTAAGTGGATTTTGATTGATATGTGCGTATGAGGGTATATGAATAGAGTCGGGAGTACTTGGGTGATGTAAAATATGAGGTTATTATGTTGAGGTGAGATGGCGATTGAAAATTTCGGGGCGAAATTTCTTTAAGAGGGGGAAAGTTGTGAGACTCGCATCATTAAAAATGCATTAATTAAATTAATTAAAGTGGTTAAAAAATTAATAGGTGAACTAAAAAAATTGGGAATTTAAAAATTATTTTTGGTGCGATTAAAAATCTAATTGGTCGGAATTGAAGTTTATATAAAAATGTATAATTAAATAATAATAATAATAATAATAAAAGAAGTGAAAAGAATTTTTTTATAAGTGTTAGAATTTTAACTCTATTATTATTTTGAGAATCAAATAACAAATAATTTTTTTTAAGGGCAACACATGCAGGAGTGAGTATCCACTTGCATAGCCACTTAATTGCCATTTAATTTTTTTGTAAAGTACATAGATAAGTTTTATAGCCTGCATGGACAACCCAAATTGGGGACAAAACAGTGAAATCCAGAACTCACTGGAAGTGAGAGAGAAAAGGGACTTTGACCGAAAATCAAATTTGGATCAGAACAATCAACCGCGGGAGAGGGAGAGAGGGGCACCGACGGGAGAGAGGGAGAGAGGGAGAGAGGTGCGCGGGAGGGGGAGAAAGGGAGGAGATCGGGAGATCGCGAAGAGGAGAGGGTGGAGGTCGCCGGTGGAGCAAGGCGAGGAGGAGGAGACCGGAGCGGCGCGACAGTGGCAGTGGGAGGAGGAGGCCAGGCGCGACTGCGGCTTGGTTGTGGCAGCGGCTTGGTTGTGGCAGTGGCTTGGTTGCGGCAGCGGCAGCCGCGACGTGCGGTGGTTGGGCGCGTGTGGAGGAGAAGTTGGTGCTTCATGGAGATGCTTGGGCGGATTCCGGCGGTGGTTGGTGGTTCGCGGTAACAGTCCTTCGAACAGCTCTGAGAGGTATACACGATTTATTTATTGTTTCCGTTTGTACATTCGATTTATGTATATGTGTGTTTGTGTTCGGTGGCTGTGTAGTTGGGTTGTGGTGGTGGCGCGGTAGTTGTGCGAGTTGGCGGTGTTTTGGTGATTCTGGCAGGTTGATCGAGTTGTGAGTTCGTGGTTGCGGTTGCTGTTTTTGGGTTGGTGTTCGGCGATGGGTTTTCGGCGGTGTTTTGTGTAGTGGAGGTGCTCGTGGTGTTTGGTGGTTGTTCGGTGCGCGCGCGGTAGTTGTGGGTGTTGTCGCGTGTGTGTACGATTGTGAGCACGTACTTAGTTCTGTATATTTTTGTGGTTGCAGTGGCTACGCAAGGTTGGATTTGTTGCTCGGAGTAGTGTTGCCTCGGCTTTGGAGTGATTGGACCAGTTCCGTGAATCAAAACATATTCAGGTAAATTTAATTCTATAAATTAAATAATTGAAAAAATATGTGATTTAATAGAAGATTTAATTCCTAAAATAATTGTAGCGCGATTCTTTTTTTATATTGCGCATTGATAATTGATAGGCTAGTGACCACTGTCGACTTCAGCGCAGCGTCAGAGAGCAGATTCTTTAAGGGAATCTTCAGCTTAGCGGGTCTTTTGGTGTCAGGTGAGTACTTTGTGAATTTCATAATTTAGAGCCATTTTCAATATATATATATATATATATGTGTGTTTTAAAAGGTGTTTTGCGAAAGTTAATAAATCTAGGGATCACAGATTTTGAGAAATTATTTTGGGTGTGTAATTTGAGAAATAAAATGGTGTAATATGTTGAGTGAAATAAAATGAGAGTTTTTCATAAAATTGAAAAGGAAGATTTTTGGTGAACTTAAATAGCCTTGCTGTGGAACAAGTGGTTCCATGGATCATATGCATATTGGTGGTGCAGCCGGGTTCTCATGGTTAAATGAGACGTTACAAGTGTTTTCTTGTCCTTACCACCGGGATTGGTGTAGTGGCCCCTGGATCATTTCTTGTGCCTATCCAAGAATGTCCTTAGGGTTTCAGATCTGACTTTAACGGATGGTCACCGGACTTAATGACCCTTGACTATTATGGTTCACAGGTGTGGTGTGGTGTGGTGTGTGTTATGGTGTGGTGTGGTGTGTGTTATGGTGTGGTGTGTATTCTGGTGTGGTGTGTGTTCTGGTGTGGTGTAGTGTGTGTTCTAGTGTGGTGTGTTCTGTGTTCTGGTGTGGTGTGGTGTGTGTTCTGGTGTGGTGACTCAATTTCTGGTACTTTTCACTTGTTTTCAGGGGGATTTATCTAAAAGAATTTAAGAAGAGCTTTTAAAGATAAAAGTGAGTTTCTTTTAAAGAAGTGTGCATTTAAAATGGGTGTTTTATAAGAGAAGTGGTTTTTGAAAAGGTGTGCGTTTGGATGTGTGTGTGAGTGGGTGTATATTTTGAAAGATAAATGTGATCCATAGCTATTTTACTCCCTGTACCTTATGTTTTTTATATGAGTATTCACCACCTTTCACCCTCCCTTTTTCCTTCCAGGTGATCGGTGTTTCAGTTCAGTTAGAGTCCACCAGTCCAGCAATTGAGCAGTTGAGGTGCAGGAGTAATTGGTGTGAGGAGTTGGTGTTTCAGTAAATCGTTCAGGTATATTTTTATGTATTTTGAGAGTTTTCTATTTATTTGAGTTTGTATTATCATATCACTGTGAGTAATAGGTGTTGGGTGTGTGAGTTAGAAGAGGTATTCAGTTTTTTTTCAGTTCAGTTGTTTCTTTTCAGTTCTTGTTGAGAGTGGTGTTTAGAATTAGTGGTGGTTGATTTCCACATGTCCGTCTCTGGAGGCTGTCACTATGGTCGTCTGGGATGGGCGTGACAATTGTTGTCGCTCACCATCGACCATCGTAGCAGCCGTCGCCGCTCACCATAGACCACCACAAGAGGCATCGCTCCCTCACCTCTGCCTCTCGCCCACCACAATAGCCGTTGCTCACCATTTCCGTCGTTATCGTCCCTCACCTTTCGGGGTAAGTTTCTGGTCCAAATCGATTTCGCGATTTTTTGCATTTTGTGGGTTTTTGATTTCGTATGTGGAACGGGTTCTGTGAATGTGTTTTAGGAAACGGGTTCTGTGAATAAAGATTCAAAACCTTATATTTTGTATCCAATTCAAAACCTTATATTATGCACTAAGAACAGAAATGTGTTCTCTGAAAGTCCCTAATATTTTTTCTTTTCATAAATTTCATCAGAATTCTGCAATAAGAGTTCCAAACCTTATACTCAAAAGTTTCTTTCAGCAAATTTACTGAAAAAGTTCACTTTTTTCTGGTTTGTCGTAAAATTTAATTCATCTTCTTATGATTTTGGTGAAAGAATTGGAGCTTATCTTTCGCTCCTTTATCACCTAATGTAGGTTTAGTCAACAATCGGGATGAAAATGGGAAGACATCATTATTATGTTGTTTTTGCGCTTTCAGCTTCAGGGAAACGGTCCCAAGAGTGCTTGATTTCTAGTAGTGGAGTTGTAGCAGAGCAAATTAACCGGAAAATTTTGACTTTGTAGGTAAAACTGACACAGTCTCTGGTCTCGCCGCCGTCTTCTTCCAATGCTTCAGTTCAAAAAAGGATGGTCAGTTTCCCCCTTATTCATTGAGCTGTTTCAATTGACTTTAATAATAGCATTTTTGTTTTGTAAAAACCATGTACCCGATTGCATTTAGATGATGTTTATATCAGAGTTTTCTGTATTCGAATGCATTGTTGTTTTCTGTGCCCTGTACCCGATTGTAAACCTATAATATTGTCCAGCAATCTATTTGGCTTCGATGAGGGTCGATGCCCAAGGATTTGCTATAACCGATTGTAAAGATTGTAACCGATTGTACTCTGTAACCGATTGTAAACATTTATAACCCTTTATAGGTTTTCTGGGACCTTATCTACCAGTTGCACCTTTATTTTTTTAGTTCCGTCCTTCTGAGACATTACATGATTTCCTGACACATTACCTTACCCCGAGACCTACAAAATCACACAGCGACGGAGGCGAGTCCTTCCCTCCTTCCACAGCGGCGACGAGTCCTTACCTTACACAAAGCATCATTGTAGCATTGTGCCCGTACATGTATTAAAGTAATAAAAATAATGAATAAAAAAACTAAATTGTAGATATTTTGAACAAATATAGATATTTTGGAACAGATTATTTCGTTTTGAAATAAATTTTATAGTTGGCATTTTAAAACTAATTTTTTATATTTAATTAAGATTATACTTAGTATGTCCAAAATTGAGAAAGACAGTAGAAAGATATTTGCATCGTCAAATTTAACACAACACATGCAAAGTTAAAAGAAATTTCTGTTTTGTGAATTTACATCCATTAGAATTATTTTTATTCCAATCTTTTCTTTTATAAATTTGTGTACTAACTGTCACAACCCATCCCGATCTCGGAATGAGTCCATGACCGGCCAACGAGCAAGCTCGCTAAAGGCCCTAAAAGAAGAGTTGAGAAATTTCTTTAACAACAATAATATGCGGAAACGTGTGAACAAAAACCAGAGCAGTGAATAT
>NMUG010011386.1:0-10647 GCA_002855965.1 Monotropa hypopitys
TTAGAACTTATATTTTCCGCATTCACCTTCGGATTTTGGAAAGCTTGGAATAGAATGTGTTTGGTACTTAGACTTCTTTTAAATGATAATTATCCATGCTTGTGTCCCCATTTACAAATAAATTGTATTTCAAAAAAAAAATGGCTTGAAAATCCGGGGCGTGACACTCTTGCTGCAAAGTAGTGGGAAAATATTCGAAATTTATGCAATTTTAACAGTAATTCAGCACTACGCTTTGATGACTGGATCTTCCAAAACCTGCAGAATAACAAAAACGAAAGGGTAAAATTAGGGAGTACCGAAAGTTGCAATTGGTCCACTATTTTTATCGTCACTCTTTGGCAGATTTGGAAAGACCGCAATCACAGGATCTTTAATCTTACTGAAAATGATCCTTTGATGAGCACCAAAAGAATTATCAATTTCTCCTTGGAAATTCATAATTCGTGTGCGTTCATAAATAGGGACCAAAATTGCAACCACTTTGTCAAAAGACTAACTTGGGCCCTTCCTCCTACAGGTTTGATAAAATTGAATACGGATGGCAGATGGTACAACAACAAAAGGGAAGCGGGCTTTGGTGACATTCTAAGAGATAGCAAGGCAAATTGGGTGATGGGATTCTATAGGAAAAGAACTTGTGCCACAGCCTTTGAAGCTGAGCTTTGAGGGTTATACAAAGGGCTAACGTTCATTATTCAAGAAGGATGGACTACGGTGCACATTGAGGTGGACGCCCTTGAAGTTACTCAGATCATCAAGGGGAACAACCATAATAGACACCCCCTTAGATCGATAATCACAGATTCAAAATTCTTACTAGAAGGAACTTAAAGCTTGCTTCAACATATTCCGAGGGAGGCAAACGAGTGTGCAAATCATATGGCAAAAATGGGAGCAAATCAAGATAGCGAATGGGAAGTCATCCACCTTCAACCCCCATCTCTGGATGATTTAATTGCAAATGATATGGTTAACGATTCTACTTAGTGCAGTTGTGTTTTGGCCCTATTTGTAGGGTTGTGTATTTTCCGAGTGATAAAAAAAATATAAAGTGAAACATGTGACATATACATCGAAGATAAACATTACTCATATTCGCATTTGAAATCCATAAATCTTGTTCCTATTCCATATTTAACATCCTTTTTAATAAGAAAATGAAAAATAACACACACACACACACATATATATATCTTCGTTAGATTGATTAACATGTTATGATTAATTGAAAATAACCATGATATGCTACCCATATGCATATACACACACTCAATGATCAATATACCTAAAGGAATCAAATCCACAACTCTCTAGGATTTATATGAGAGCCTCCTAAAATGACAACCCAAGATAAATCAATCAAAACTATGCACTGATGAATAGTTTCCCATCGACTATCCGACTCATCTGAATCCTTCTTTCCTCCTTGGGGCAAACTCCTATAAAACAATGATCCAAGGGACACAAAGTGGTGGTTGTGTTCCTGAATTGCCTTCGACGATCAAGTAAGTGCTCTGGAAATGGAGAAGAGAGAATGAAAGTACTCGAATGAGTGTTACGTAACTCTCACTGTAGGGTTTTATATGGTAGTCTGGTTGTTCCGTCAATCTCAACCATTTAGGCCGGATTTTGCGGCAACATATTACCATTTCCATATTAGGTGGATGTTCTTATAATAGGTTCCTTGATTAGTGGAGATCATTCTACCCAACTAGACACACATGGTGGGATCATAGTCATTGTCCTTTGATTCTGTAAGTCGACCTCCTTCCCACGGATCATCTATAAAAGTTAGATAGTGAATGTATCATTCAATGTCCATATGACTGAGCTCCCTTATAAGTTGATATGTTCGTAACCGAGATGTTTGATCAGATCAGCAACAACTGACATGGTGTGTTCAATGCCTTATCAGCATCTCTCTTGTTCCTGAGCTCATGAAAGAGTCAAGAGGTGAGGAATATTTTGAGCTTCTTAGAATGATAGTTACATTTTCTTGGGGGTGCACATTTAATGCCCCTTTTTATGTGTTAAGGGTTGAGGGTTTAGGTGCAGCTTTGGTGTTTCATCTTCAATCGTGACTGTTGATTTCCCATATTTAAAAGATAAAACCTTGATTAACTGGTGCCTTGTTCCCATTACTCGTTGCATCCGTCAATCGCTCCAGCTATAGTCTCTTCATCTTTTCTCCATCCCTTCTTCAACCTTCGACTAGGGCATTGAGGACCCACCTAGGTACACCCTCGATTCTAGACCTCTTGTTTGTAGTTCTTCCATTACTATTCAGGTCGTTCAGCCATTGTCATGGTCTGTTCTAGCAGACAAATAGCTTCCCCTACTGCTTCAGCTGAAGGAGATGTTGAGACATATGTTGAAACTATTCACCTACTTGGTCGTGAAGCCATGAGATTTATGGCTTCGAGTGAAGAGCCAATAGCATCTCGTCCTTTGAGTAATGTACATCTAGAGGATGAATTTAATGCATAGTGCTATGAGTCCTCTCTGTCTACCTTTGATTTAGAGTTTGTTAGGAAAAAATACATAATTCTAAGCTATGTATCCCTTAGGGTACTTTTTACAGGCGAGAGTGCATGTTCTAGTACTTCGGGTGAAGCCTGCATATATGTAGGATCCCTGGAAAAGGGTTTGAGAATTCCCATTCCCCTATCGCACGACAACTTCTAGCGAATTTCTATCTTTCTCCTGCCCAGCTCAACCCTAACGCATGGAGGACACTAATCGGGTGTGCTGTATTATGGAGTGTTTCTTCAGAGGGAAATTCTCTCTATCTCTTAGGGGTTTTCTCCATCTTTATAATCTAAAAGAGTCCCCTATGATCCAAGGGTGATGGTACTTCTCGAAGAGAGATAATATAGAAGATCTCATCAAGGATCTTCTATCCTCGAACAAATTGTGGAAAGAAAAGTTCTTCTTTGTTGGAAACCTAGATTAGGAGTTTAGTTCCTTGGAGGAAAATAAAAGTTTTCACATCTATGGACAGTGACAATGAGCATCTTTGTATTGCCGAGCTATTCCTTGCCAAAATGCACCATTCTAACCATTTTCCTTGCATACAGGTCGAGAGCGAACAAACATCATCAAGAAGAGGATGGAAAATTATCTAAAGCCCGTAGTCATAGTGTTCACAAATTTTGCTTGCTGATTACATTATAGTCTTTGGCCGCTCATTTGCTTGGTCCAGAAGTAGGGAACAAAGCTTTAGCACTAGAAAGAGGTATAAGATCTCATTCTTTGACCATGTTTTTGTTGATCCTTACACCTCTTATTTTTTCCTCGACAACCGAGGAGATGTCTAAATCCCAAAAGGGTGTTCCTACTATCGCCAAGGGCTTGAAAATTCCTAGCAAAAGAAAGAGATTTGAGGATGAGGACATTTCCGCACTAATGGGAGCGCCTCTTCCACGTAGGGCGAGGAGAGGTATCATTATCAAAGTGGGTGGGCTCCCTCCTATGAGAAACATCTCTGATCCCACAGACTATGGACAAAGTTGTTGGGAAGAAACCAATAATGGAGCATGCCCAGACTGAGTCTCCTCAAGTTGATGCTCCTCCTTTAGAGACTGTTGGAACTCAAGTCCTTCTGAGCAGGCACGACGACAGCCCTTCAGGACTGATAGACCTGGCTATCGTCCTAAAGATAATGAGACATTTTTCTCAACCCTCCGATATTTGGGTCTTTTTACTAACTAACCAGATGGACATTTACCGAGGAGGCTTATTCAATCTTGGGAAGGTATAGGAATATTGAGCTGCTCTTTTGTTGCTCTTCTTACATTCTCCTTAATCGACCTTTCCTTTTTGACCAGGATATAATTAAGATGTAATTATTCGGCAAACAGGTTACTCTGGTGTCTAATGAGGAAGTTGCGCTGGAAATCATCAATAAAGGTCTGGTTATAGACAACTAGAACCTATCCAAGGAGGCATCTTTTGCTCAATGCCATAGAGAGAGAGTTGAAAATGCCTATGAGGAGGTATCCAAATCTCGTAACAAGGTCGTGGTAAGTCATCAATCAACTGCCCTTGAGCTATAGAAGGAAAAGGTTGAGATGGAGAAAAGCAAAAAAAACTTGTCGATATCCAGCATAAATATTGGGAGGACAAGTTCACCGTCCTTGAGGCCCAAAAGATAGAGCTTCTAAAACCTTCTCGGGAAGGAGTTATTTCTGAATATAAGGAATCTGAAGAGGTCCTTCAGGACATAGAGGACTTGAAACTCAAAATCGCTACCGTCATTGTTAAGTCTGATGGGTATAAACTGTTGGAATTTAGTGGGTGAATGGTAGGCTGGAGGGTCCCACGGGGAAACCAGCCGCCATTGGAAAACCCAACCCGAAATTAGGGAGAGGGATTCCCTCCTCCTTGTTTTAAGGGGATATTCCCCAATTGCTTTTCCCTCTGATATGGTAGGCTGCCCTCTTCCAAGGTTGTGGACATCTCTATATATTAAGCTGTTGTAGAAGGAGTTTAAGCACAAGAAAAATCAGAGCAACACTTCCTTCCTTTTTCGTTTCTTGAGAGAGAGAGAGAGCTCAGCTCAGCCCAGTTCTCCAAGGCTGCCCTTGTGGTGTTCCAAGAGCAGTGGTCAAGTACCGTCTTATCCTGGGAGACAGACGCCGACGACACCTCAACACCCACGGAGGCGGCGAATCTGTTTTAAGGACAGAGCCCAGCTCGATTCGGTTTGCATTTTATTTTTCGTTTTCATTGTTGTACTTCATTTCTGTTGTAATGTAATGTTTGATTATCAATGAAATGTTTCTTTGGATATCGATCGTGTATATTTTACCTACAAACTTAAAACAGATTTTTTGATCGATCCAAAGAAAAATTTCATTCGGGTACTAACAGTTTATTTGCAGAATGAAGTCGAAATGATAGGAAACAAGCTAACGATGCTCTTGAGATGTTTTCCCTAGCTCTTGGGATGTTTCCCGAGCTCATCTGTTATTTCCCGAGCTGAACTGGTCTGTGCGGGCGTTATTCTACTGTGCGGCACCTGTTGTGCTCAGCTCGGCAAGTAACTGCTCAGCACAGCACTTATATACTAGCTCTGCTCGGCAACAGCTCTGTGCAGGAAAAACAGTTCTGCTCGGGTAAGCTCTGCGCGGCACAGTTCTGTGCGGCAGTGGCTCTGCTCGGCAGTAGTTATGCTCGGCAGTAGCTATGCTCGGCAGCTGCTTGTGCGGCAACAGCTCTGCACGGCATGCTCAGCTCTGCTCGACTACACCTTGCGCGGCTAGTCCTTGCTCGGCAATGCCTTGTGCGGCTATTGAGATCCCAGTGCGGCTGAAGAGTATTCAGCTCGGCAACAACTTCTCCAATAGAGAAAGTTGCATACCGTTTAGGTTTTGTTCACAAGTTTAGATTGTTGGACTATATTGTGATTTGTCTATCATTGGATATAATCTGTTGTTGATTTTTGTTGGGCTATTGATGTGCAGTTTTCTACACTCACTCAATTTGTGAAAGATGTCGACTGAAAATGCAAATGGCAATGGAACTCCAACAGTGACAGTGGCTATCCCTTCTGCGGTGCCTCATGTTTCGAGAAGTTCAAGGGTGTTGATTTCAAGCCATGGCAGAAGAAGATGTACTTCTACCTCACAACCTTGAATCTGTCAAGGTTCCTGTCTAAAGATGCCCCCATTGTTGCTGAGAACAATACTGACAGGGATGCTCGGGTTGCACTAGATGCATGGAAACACTCCGATTTCTTATGTCGGAATTATGTGTTGAACAGTCTGGATATGGCACTGTACAAAGTCTACTGCGAGGCAAAGACGGCCAAGGAACTCTGGGAATCCTTGGAGAACAAATACAAGATTGAGGGGGCCAGTGTCAAGAAGTTTGTCATAGGCAGACTTTATGATTACAAAATGATGGACAGCAAGACTGTGAGCAGTCAAGTCCAAGAAATTCAGGTTCTACTGAATGAAATCAAGGCTGAGGGAATGGTCCTGAGTGAATCCTACCAAGTGGCTATGGTGATTCACAAACTGCCTCCATCTTGGAATAGCTTCAAGATGTATCTGATGTTCAAAAACAAGGAGATGAATTTGGAAATGTTGATCACCAAGCTCCAGATAGAAGAACAGAATCAGAGAATGGGCAAGACGGTCCACTCATCCTTTGTGACCCAAGGCTAATGTTGTTGAACAAAGCCATAGCTCTGGAAACAAGAAGAAAGTTCCAGGCAGGTTTGCTGGAAATGGTAGGGATAACAAGATGAGACCTCAGGGAGGCGTTGGAAAGAAACAAAGTACTCAGTTTCTTGGACGTTGTTTCAACTGTGACAAGGTTGGACATCGCTCTGCTGATTGCCGCAAGCCACGCCGGCAACAGAACCAGCAAAATTCCCATGCTCAGCTGTTGGAAGGAATGGAAGATATGAATTTGTGTGCTGTTGTATCTGAGGTGAACCTGGTTGGTTCCAATCCTCGTGAATGGTGGCTAGATACTGGAGCCACTCGCCACATCTGCTCAGATATGCAGATGTTCAGATCATTCGAGACTCTGAATGGAGAAAAGCTCTATATGGGCAACTCAGCAACTTCTGACATAACTGGTCAAGGGAAAGTTGTACTGAAACTGACTTCAGGCAGAGAGCTGACTCTCAACAATGTCTTGTATGTACCAGAGATACGGAAGAATCTGATTTCTGGGTCATTGCTTTCCATGCATGGCTTCCGTATGGTCTTCGAGTCAGACAAAATTATTCTCACTAAGGCTGGGACTTTTGTAGGAAAGGGTTATGTGTCAAATGGGTTGTTCAAAATGAGTGTGATGACAATGTACCCAGGCTCCAGTAGCATGAATGAAAACAAAGCCCCTTCCTCTTACTTGCTTGAGTCTTCCAATTTATGGCATGGTAGACTAGGTCATGTTAATTTTGACACCTTGCGTAGGTTAATTAACTTAGACCACATTCCATCATTCCACATTGATAAAAGTTATAAATGTGAAACTTGTGTGGAAGCTAAGATGACGAGATCTTCTTTCAAGACAATAGAAAGAAGTACTGAACCTCTGGGTTTGGTCCATACAGATGTATGCGATCTCAAATTTGTTCAAACCAGAGGAGGCAACAAGTATTTCATTACTTTCATTGATGATTGTACAAAATACTGCTACGTGTACTTGCTCAAGAGTAAAGATGAAGCTTTAGAGAAATTCATTCATTACAAGAATGAAGTGGAAAATCAACTTGATAGAAAGATCAAGATGGTTCGCAGTGATCGCGGTGGAGAATATGAAGTACCCATTTTGTTCTCAACATGGTATCATACACCAAACAACTGCACCTTATTCTCCTCAGTCAAATGGGATTGCTGAGCATAAGAATAGGACTTTGAAGGAGACGATGAACTCAATGTTGATCAGTTCTGGGCTACCACAGAACATGTGGGGAGAAGCTATTCTATCAGCCAACTATCTCCTAAATAAAGTTCCTCGGAAGAAACTTGACAAGACCCCGTATGAACTTTGGAAGGGTCGAAAACCTTCCTACAAGTACTTACGAATGTGGGGGTGCCTTGCTAAGGTTGCGGTACCTATACCTAAGAAGGTAAAGATAGGACCTCAAACTGTGGACTGCGCGTTCATCGGTTATGCTCATAATAGTAGTGCATATCGATTCTTGGTGCATGAATCTGAGATACCAGATATACACAAGAATACGATCATGGAATCTATGAATGCAACGTTCTTTGAACATGTGTTTCCCTGTAGATCCATTGGAGAATCGAGTTCGGTAAAACGTACTCTAGAGACTGTTAATGAAAACAGTGAAGACCAAGAAGCAGATCTTGAACGTAGACGTAGTAAAAGGGCAAGGACCTCAACTTCTTTTGGTCCAGATTTTCTAATATTCATGTTGGAAAGTGAGCCTAGAAACTTCAAGGAAGCTATAAGATCTCCAGAAGGACCGATGTGGAAAGAGGCTATCAAAAGTGAAATTGATTCCATTTTGCAGAATCATACATGGGAACTGGTGGACCTTCCTCCAGGAAATAAGCCTCTTGGCTGCAAATGGATCTTTAAAAGAAAGATTAAAGATGATGGGTCAATAGATAAGTATAAGGCCAGACTTGTTAGCAAAGGATACAAGCAGAAAGAAGGTCTTGATTACTTTGACACATATTCTCCTGTTACGAGAATAACATCTATCCGGATGATAATTGCAATTGCAGCGCTGCGCAATTTAGAAATTCATCAGATGGATGTAAGGACAGCTTTCCTTAATGGTGATCTGAATGAAGAGATCTATATGGAACAACCTGAGGGGTTTTCTGCTTCTAATCAGGAAAGGAAAGTCCGTAGACTAGTCAAATCGTTGTATGGTCTGAAACAAGCACCGAAACAATGGCATGAGAAGTTTGATAATGCTATGTTGTCGAGTGGATTCAGAATCAACGAATGTGACAAATGTGTTTACGTGAAAGACACAGTCGAAGGCTATGTGATATTATGTCTTTACGTTGATGACATGCTAATTGTCGGTAGTAATGATAAGATCATTAAATCTACCAAGAACATGCTAAACTCGAAGTTTGACATGAAGGATATGGGCCTTGCAGATGTGATTCTAGGTGCGAAAATCACTCGAACTTATAATGGACTTGTATTGTCTCAGACTCATTATGTTGAGAACATTCTAGATAAATACAGTAAGTCAGATATGAATGTCGCCAGGACTCCTGTGGACACAAATCTTCATTTATCTAAGAATTCTGGGGAGGGTATATCCCAACTCGAGTATTCAAGGATAATTGGAAGTCTAATGTACTTGATGAGTTGTAAAAGGCCTGATATAGCCTACTCTGTCAGCAAACTTAGTAGATATACAAGCAATCCAGGGGAGAACCACTGGAAAGCAATAGTCAGAGTGCTACGATACTTAAGGTACACTCGTGATTATGGACTGCACTATACCAGAGATCCAGCAGTACTAGAGGGGTACACTGATGCAAATTGGATTTCTGATATAAAAGACTCGAAATCCACGAGTGGATATGTCTTTACTTTGGGTGGTGCAGCAGTGTCTTGGAAATCTGCAAAATAGACGTGTATTGCACGCTCTACGATGGAATCAGAATTCATTGCTTTAGATAAAGCAACTGAAGAGGCAGAATGGCTACGCCATTTTCTAGAGGATATTCCAAGATGGTCAAGACATGTGCCAGCAATAAGCATCCATTGCGATAGTCAATCAGCAATTGGACGAGCACAGAGTCATATGTACAATGGTAAGTCGAGACATATACGTCGAAGACATAATACTGTTGGGGGGTAAGCCTTTTCCGTTGGTTGAATTCGGCGGTGAGCGGTGGTGCTGAGGCGGCTGGACCTAGCTGCACAGGGAAGCAAACGTTAGGCTACCGTCGGCGTCGCCGGTGGACCCTCCAATGGAAAAGTCAGCAAAGGCAATGTAGAGAGATAAAGTAAATGAGCAGAGCTTGGGCTAGTGAGCGAGAGACTACCTTGCAATGAATGCCAAGCTCCTTATATAAGGCATCAGAGAGTGCTGGGCACGCGCTTCGGCGCGAGCGAGTCGTCCACAGGCGACGTGGGGCAGTGTAGCTGTTCCCTTGGAATGAGCTGGCACGTGGCCGACCGGACGGTTCCAACAGTGTCAGGCGGCGCCGCCTGACACCTTGGGCGGCAGAAAAGCTGACAGAGGCTGTCTGGCGTGCAGCGGGAATTACAAAAAAGCTGACTCCATGTCAGGCGTGTGTCTGCCATGTGCGCAAAACCCGGGATGCTGTCCCCGATGGAATATTCGCTGTGAACAATGCATTTTGTCCTATTTGGCCGAAGCGGCACGCTTCGGCGCTGTTTGCTGTTGGTCGACCCATGTATTATTGAGGAACCCCTGCTTAAAGGTGATCCCAAGAGAGCCTCCTCGTCGGCCCTGTTCTGCTCGGTCACATGACCTGGACTGCTAGTCTCCTCGGCTAGGCACCTTTTCTGGGCTATGAGTCTCCTGGCCGGAGAGAGCCCCAGAGAGGCCCTGTCGCCGGCTGAGATCAATTCGGCTGCATGCTGGCTGGCGTGAGCTGTGGTCCTCCTGCCGGAGGTCGTGGCTCCGACCTCCCAATGTTCGGCCCCCCTACAATAGCCCCTCAACCCCTTAGGCCAGGCATTTTGGCCGAAGCGGGGTTGACATGGTGCCGATGGGTTGTAAGGATGCCGAAGAGAGGGAGCGCCAGACCACTAGCTTGTCTTGGAAGTTGTGGCCCTGACAGCATTTAATGAACCGTCAATTTGAACTTCAATACGTGTCACCATCTCTGCGAAAGGAGCGTCTGGGATGACGTCACGCCGACAGCTGTCGCCTTGCTGTCGCGCATGCGCCTGACAGCGGCGGTTGGAAGTCCACGTGGAGGGCTCCGGTTGGTTGACTCTGCGGCCGATGGGACAGCGTGCAGCGCCGGCACAATTTACGAGGCGGCGCAATCATGAGCGCAGGGCAACCGTTGGGCCAGATCAGCGGGTCACCCGACTTTCCTTGGGGCTCATGGCTTCTTCCCTCCAGGTCGGCTCCTCCTGCTCCTAATGCCGAGGCTGCTGGCATTGGCGCCACTGCTGCTGATCCCGCCGTCTAGCTTTCTTTATTTTGTT
>NMUG010011387.1:0-10647 GCA_002855965.1 Monotropa hypopitys
CCTACCGGTGGCACGACCGGTAGCTTAACGTTTCCCTCTTTTGTAGCTAGGTCCTGCAGCGTCCATCTCTGGCTGCTCGGATCCGACAGGTGAAGGCTTACCCATCACTTCAATTGGCAACTCCGCTGGGGAACTCCTTCACTCTTTTCAGTCCACGTTCAAATTTCTGATTCACCGGAGGCCAACGGCCGACGGCCCAGAGGAGGACACATCAGTGGAGTGGACTCTCTCACCACCACCGTCTGTACCTCCGGGCGTGCCTTGCTCAACGAGGAAGACTACCGTGTCTCTTGTCCACGCTTTCTGGGCAAGATGACCACAAGGGAGTGCGTCAGGAGACTTGAAATGAATTTGGAGAAGAAGGACAGCCAAATCGACTCCCTTAGGCTGGAAATGATTCGTCTTAGGGAGACAACAACCCGAAAAAACACCCCGGAGGCTGGTGGCACTAGAGGAAGAGCATGCAAGGTCTATCGGAAGCCTTCCTCGCCGAAGGACCAGCCCTACAACAGCGGGAAGGTGTCAATCCTTGATCGCTCAAACAAAGGGAGGGAATGCTCTTCTGACCAAAGAGGTGGAAATGGGGACCGTCGCGCTAGACGACGCCCCTCGCCCGATCGGCGTAGAAGCGAGCGCCCTGCCAAAGTGCAGAAAACCTCAGAGCTAGAAGGACCGGGTCAGGTGCCGCGTCGGCACCAACAACAGAAGGAAGCTCTGTGTAGAGAGGGGACTGCTCGGCATCCGGCCGAAGGTCCGAGCTTCACGATGCTCCCTTCGGTCACGTCGGCCCCTGCTCAATCTCAGACGAGCCAGGTCTGAATCCCTGCGTCAATATGCAGCCCGGTATTGGGACCTCTACAACGAAATTAAGAACTCCGATCAGAAGATCGTCGTCACGTTCTTCAAGAACGGCTTGGATCACACCAGCCGAGAATTTGAAGACCTAGTGTTGTTCCCTCTCACCTTCGGCATGAAGGCCGACACTATCCTAACGAAGTTGCCAATCATCCTCAAAATTGCGCACTCCCGTCGGTAGAATTGCCGAACGGATCGGTGGTATTGCAGAAACATGGTAGGCCTTCAGTGGCATTGCCGGAGAGCTGATACGGTTGCCAATCATTCTCAAAATTGCGCACTCCCGTCGGTGGTATTGCCGAAACATGGTAGGCCTCCAGTGGCATTGCCGGAGAGCTGATATGGTTGCCAATCATCCTCAAAATTGCACACTCCCGTCGGTGGAATTGCCGAACGGATCGGTGGTATTGCCGAAACATGGTAGGCCTCGGGTGGCATTGCCGGAGATTTGATACGGTTGCCAATCATCCTCAAAATTGCGCACTCCTGTCGGTGGAATTGCCGAACGGATCGGTGGTAGGGCCGAAGCGAACAATTGTTGTTCATCTACAAAACGTGCAAGAAACCGTTCGGTGGTATTGCCGAAGCAAAACAGTTGCCAATCACGTCAGCATGATCTCTCGCCGACCAGATGGAGTCAACCCCACTTCAGCAGACGCCGAAGCACGGTTGAAGGGCTATTGTAAGGGCCGGAATAAATATGATTGGCCGAGAGATCCGAGTCAGGTGCCACGTTGGCACAAGCTACAGAGGGAAGCTCTGCACAGATGGAGACCGCCCGACGTCCGGCCGAAGGTCCGAGCTTCACGACGCTCCCTTCGTTCACAGGATCCAGGGCTCCGGAACTACCTCAGGAAGAAAGAGTTATGACCAACCAATAGGTACAATCAGTGTCATTTCGGCACCAGTAGCAATGGAAGCTCGGCCCCGCTCAGACGCCGCTCTGGAGGACGGTCACGTCGGCACTGCTCAAGCACCGCTCAGACGCCGCTCCAGAGGACGATCGCTCGGCCCCACTCAGGCACCGCTCAGACGCTGCTCCAGAGGACGGTCGCTCGGCCCCGCTCAGACGCCGCTCCGTGGAGGACAGTCACGTCGACACTGCTCAGGCATCGCTCAGACGCCACTCTGGAGGACGGTCGCGTCGGCCCGACAGGCGTGCCCTCGACTGCAGAGAGCATCTTTCTTAGGTTCTGTGAACAACACTTTTGGCGCACGCCGACCGACATGTCAGAAGGCACACTGCTCGAGGCAGTCAGACGGCGACCTGTCCCCCACGTGCTAGACACTTTGGTCGGGTGCACTACTCGTGGTTGTCGGGATAGAGGCTACATGCGCGCCGAAGCGTGTACGCACCACATGTCGAAGCGGCTATATATACAAGGCAAGGATTGAGGGAGAGGTAAGCCATTCTCTCGCTCCCACTTTGTCCATTCATTTTCTCTCTCTAGACCTCGCCTGACTTTTCCATCGGAGGGCCTACCGGCGGCATGACCGGTAGCCTAACGTTTCCCTCTTTTGCAGCTAGGTCCTGCAGCGTCTATCTCTGGCTGCTCGGATCCGACAGGTGAAGGCTTACCCACCACTTCAATTCACTAGACCCTAACTATTAACAACGAACTTGTCAAACCACAAATTTCCAACCATAGGATAGCCAATAATAAATAGTAAACAAACTACATGAATAATAATATGGTAGGATAAATCAGGATTTTCACGTGTAAATGGCAAATTTGAAATCCCTAGGGCATGAGATGGTAGTACAACACGTTTCATCAAGTTATTTGATACAAAAATCAACGTGTCGTTAGTTTTCGGTACCGTAGATTAGGTCCGCTCTATGCGGCATGACATCTTGTCACTGCGGAAGAGAAGTTATACAGTCAAAAGCATGCAAGTGAATCTCTGATATAGCCAACCACATGCAAATTATCTTACCCGTACTGCGGATTAGGTTCGCACTATGCGACTAGATATCCTGGCAGTACAGGACAAAGTTACCAGTACGAAGAATATAACAGGCAACATGTATAGGTACTAATCGATCACTTGGTAGCGATTATCACAAGTGTCCCAACTATTCACGCCTAAATGGATAGAATCCCGTTTCCTAAGAGGGAACAAAGTATTAGAAAACTTTGCGTATTAGAAAAGGATTCAAATCTCCAAAAAGATAAACGTCCGTAGAGAGGGATGGAAAATCCAAATTAGTTCCTAATTACTAGTGAGAGGCTAGTATTCCGGAAGGCCTTTATAAAAGCAAAGGATCAACCACAAAGAAAAGGTACATGCTAATTTGGCTCTAGAATTACATTAGTGTTTTTTAAAGTTTTCTCTCGATAAAGGACTAAATTAGTCATCGAAGAGCCTTCCATCCAACAGTGACGGGAGGTTCTCTAACCTTTGTTTGTGAGCGCAGATACAGGGAGGAGCAGAGTCATATTAGCCTGAGATCCACACCAGTCCAATCAAGTATTTCATCTACGATGGTAAACAGCAATCAGATTTTACATCTGCACAATTGACATCGTCTGTGGAAAACCCATCCACAAAAGAAGAAAAGAAAACTAGAATCAGATCGAAAAAAATGAAAATCAACGACAACAAAACCCCCACCATCGGATAAGAGGTGGGAGATGGAAAACGAACAATCTTCACCCATTCCAACCCACCTCTGGCACCAAATAAGGCCAGAAACACCCTGCCTCGCGTCCAATATAATTGTAGAGGCGCTCCTAACCTAATAAGGAATCCCAAAGACCCTGTTAGAGGCGTTAGGGGTCCATTGAGATCCCAGGACGACTATCCATAGGTAAAGGAATACGATAGTTGGGAGGGAGAGTACTCTCAAGAAGAAGACAATCGGTCTCGTTCATGATGCTCTCAATCTCCACCTAGATTTAGATCAATCAGAGATGAGGATTTGACAGAGATTATCATATCTCAAAACCAAGCGATCAATTGCCTAGAGAAGGAAGAGAAAGGTTGTCCAAACATCCTCAACAACCAGATGGGACAATTGGATACAATCCACAACTGCCAAGGGCCCCACAGGTAAGCCAAGATGGCAACGTCCACCCTCGCTTTTTTGGAAGCCAAAAAAACACTAGAAGGCCAATGGAGGATCCAACAAGAAAACAAAGGCAAAAGATATCCATCCTACCATCGAGAGTGGATAAAGGTTGTTAGGGATCTCCCACAGCCCAGCGAGCACAACAGTAGGGCCCATAGTTGTGCTCAAAGCGCCTGCCAAGACCATTAAGTAAATTCTATACAGGATCTCATAGACCCGATCCGTCCCATGGCCCCTGTACAAGAAGTATGTCCAAAAAGAATGGCTTGCCCAGGTCCGAATAATTTCATGCCAATTAATAGTGAAGACATGAGGATATGACTCAATGAGCATTTCAAGGGCTAGGGAACGGTCCAAGAGACTGGAAAACATGCAATCGAGCTAATCACCTCCACCCCGCTCTCCAAATAAATCAGCGATTATAGGATTTTCAAAGGATCCAGTCTTCCCAATTTCCAGAAATATGATGGGAAGACAGACCCAGTGGCCCATCTCAAAAACTACCAACAAGCTTTAATCTTGCATGAAGATGACGAGAGCCTTTACTACAGGATGTTTGCATCCAGTTTGGTCCGGACAGTGCTCAATTGGTATCACAAGCTACCACCACAATTAATCTGTAGCTGGGAATAGTTAGACAAGACATTCATTGGAAGGTTCATGACCATCCATATGAGGCCCCAACCCACTAAAATATGCCTTAAATATAATTATTATGTGGAAATGTATTTTTGGGAATTTTTGTAGATTTTCGGGGATTATTTGAGGTCTAATTTGGTACTAAAATTAATTATGGGGTCCAAAATAGAAGAAATAAACAAAATCAAGGGCTAAAGTGATAGAGTTAGAAAATTGGGCAAATTTGCAAATTTTGGGAAATGGTCGGGGCATAATATAATTAGCTCAACCATATCAGCCGACCTGTCGGTGGATAGGTGGCTAAAAGATGCATAATACTGATTTGACAGGTGGCGAGATAGTATGTGGGTCAGATAGCTGTCGGGAAGTTGGGCTATTGGCAACTCAGTAGTTTGGCAAGAGCATTTAATGAAGGCCAACTACCAAAATACCCTCCTATATAAGCATTCCTTTGGCATTCATTTCGACTCATCAAACTCCCAGAACATTCATAACTCTTCTCCATTTAAATCTCCCTCCGACCAAATCTCCGATCAAACTTCGTTCAAACATATTAAGTGCTCGACAGTTAATTTTCTGAGCAAGACCTTGTTCATATTAGTTCGACCAACCCTTCGACCGACCTTCCAATGCTCGGTAAATATCTTTTCCATAATAGTTAGTCTCCATCTGGATCGGCAGACACCCCTAGTCAGGCCTTCGGCACTTCGGCCAAAAGGTAACTTTTCCGTTGTCTAATTAATTATGTTCATTGATGCACTTGACTATTGTCCTTTGGCAGTACTGCCAACCATTTGTCAGACCTATTTAAAGGTTTGGCAACACAAAAGCCTGTAAGACAGACTTGTCCTCCATCCGACGGGACCACCAAAAGTCCTTGCCACACTGATGGAAGCTCAACAAAACCTTGAAGTGATCGTCCAAACCTATTTCTATCTGGACGACACTTAGCTGTGATGAAACGACTTTGATTAAAGTCTGACATGATGCCTTTGTGCTCGACATGTCTTTGAATATATCCAGATCCCTCAGAATCTGCTCAACCGAACTTGCACCTGCTCGGCAAGACCATTCCGGACACGAACTTGGATGAACCAATTATTGCCGACCTCTTTTATAGACAGAGTATTTGTGCTCGGCTGGAGGCATCCGTTCTTTGGAGCAGGAGTCTTCTATCCTCGACTATGTATTAGATTAAGTGGGCATTTGGCCCCAAACACTTATAATTGTATTTCGACCTATTTCGACCAGTTAGAAGTCTGGAACACTTGGTTCCCGCACTCCCATTGTGCTCGAATTTGATTTGACCGACGCCCATGTGAGACCCCGATCCTAATAATTCATTTAATAATATTTATTTCAGAATTTTGAGAAATTATTCGCTAAAACAAAAATAAAACCCAAGACTAAGGTCCGGCTACAAGTAACCTCCGGACGGTAGGGTTCGACAAGGTAGGGTCCGGCCATAAGAAGCTTTGCCCTTCGGGTAGAGCTAGAGAACCTGCGCGGCCGAACTGTTAGGCAGCCATGCTGCCGAAGCAGCTGCACTGTCGAATACCTAGGGCCAGGCCTTCGGTCCTATCTCTCCCTTCGGCCAGAATGGACAAAAGAAAGGACAAAGACCCAACAAAATCAAAAGAATCTCTACAAAAGCTGAGAATCTCCGAGATTCCCGCTAAAAGATGCTACCTCCCGTCCTGTTGAAAAGATGAAAGGAATATTGGCTGGTCGGATGGTACCACGTCTAGACATAAGGCATACGGCTAAAAGCTATTGTAGCCAGAATTTCAGGTGGGCGCCGCTAACTGGTCGGCCATCGACCCATTTGGGAACCAAATAAGATTCCCCCTCAGGTCTATAAATAGAGGCTCCAATTCCTACAACCCTCACACCAAACTCCCTCCAGAGCAGATATACCCTCCGTTCTCTCTCTCTAAAAACTTGTCCAAACACCCTGCCGTTTAGCAGCTCATCGATCATCCAAGTCATAAAGTTCTTACTTGTCCAATCACTTAGCGAAGCATTCCCACACTCCTCAGTGTTCGGCAAAATTTAGCCGTACACACCCCTTGCTCAAAGAAATCCTTTCGAAAGTTCTTGACATTCTTTCAGTCTGGTAGAACGACTGACCTCCGGACATTTGTTCACTTTGGCAAAGCTCAATCCACACTTAGCACCATCCGACAGAAGTCGATTGAATGACTCACTCTTCGGTGAGAAGGTACATTTTTAAAATTTGGGCCTTCAGCCATTCCACTTCGGCAAAACTCTATGAATACACTCATCGATGTTCGACAGACTCATTCTGAGCCTAGCCACACAACTATTAATCAAATTATTTCACTTCCTTTGTGCAGCGGCCTTGTTGCAGTTCGACAGAGCTTGTGCCCGGCCGAATGATCCCAACCACACAACCAGTCCTGACTTTTCTATTCGGCAACAGACCAATCGGCTGAGTTTCAGCGTGGCGAAGCCCTCTAGGCTAAAACTTAGTCTCCGACAAACCTCATTTAGGTCTGTATACGAGACCAAATAACCTTGGTATTATACTAGCGTCCTGTCACATTTCAATAATGTAGTTGTGCCTTTGTCATATGATCATTTTGTTCAATTTCATCTCCATTTCAGTTATAATTCATTATAAATAAATTATAATTTCTGTCGTTCGAAATCAACTGTTGGTCCATGCAAAAAGGGAGAGTTTGTGCTCTATTTTGTTTTCTCAAAACAAGTGATAATATATTGAATTTTGGGGGTTCATTTACCATAATCATATTTTGTAAAGGAAATAAGCACTTTGAAAAGTACGAGTAAGTATGGTATATAGAGATTCACCGGAATGAAGTAGGGTTCTCTTGCCTTTGATCCTAAGGTAGCGCTTGGCTTGAATCTGCCAAGCATGAAACTTATAAATTTTTTAAACAAAACATTTCTACTAGACCGAGCTCATGGACGAAGCTCGGCTTTTGCCTGGAGGCCTAAATGTCTGGAGGTTTGGGCTTCTTGCCGAAGCAGTGCTTAGCCGAAGGCTCATTGATGGCCCTATCATTAAATGTTCGTTTATTCCGGTCAAAGGCTCTTCTGACCAGAGGCTATATTGTCGTACTGCCAGGTATGACAGTGGGTCTTTTACCGCGCAGACTTGGCCGAAGGCAGGCATGATCCTTAAGCACAAAAGATGCTAAAACCACTAGGGGCGGGTAGCCCTTGGTGAAATTTTGAGATAATCACTAGGGGCGGTTAGCCCTTGGTGCAAGATATTAGTGCAATGATTGGGTACTAGGGGCGATTAGCCCTTGGTACAATTAAAGAAATGATGAAAATACAATGTACAGTGCAGGTTATGCCATAGATGAAATATTATTGAGGCTGCAATCCCACAATGCTACTTAGGCCATGTGCCATTCTTATAAAGAACTATTTTACGATTGAAAACTGCTAATCTATGAAACTTGTAATATGTTATATATTGATTCACTCTAGCTTTGGCTTATGCATTTTTATAAAACCATTTCAGGGCATATCAAAGATTAGCTTTGGAGTAGCTTAGCAGTTTGATGATTTTATGTCTCATTTCTTGATGTATAGGCCCTTCGAGCCTACAATATTATAACCCAAAATGTACTAATGAAATGTAATGCGCTGCTTTAGTTTGTTCACTCGCTTCCGTATTTTATATTTGTTATAATGGAATTTCTCAACTCTTTTATCTTAGGCCTTTGCAAGCTTACTCGTTGGCCGGTCATATTCATCTCAAGATTGGGATGGGTCGTGACAGCCCCCACATAACTTGGTATTCCCACTCAGTACTACCAATTTTGGTCTGACAGCCTTCTGCTCAGATGTGTCCGACAAATGACCAATTGGTTCAAACTTGTAATAACTTGTTACTTGTCCGGTAATACTTGTTTTGCATGGCATAAATATCTAGCTCGGTCATAGTCTGCTCAGTTGTTCGACCCATAAGCCCTTCGGCTCAGAAGTCCTCCGATCATTTTGTTCTCGGCCAATAGTCCTTCAGCTATTTGATATGTTTGGCCTTATCATACTCGGACCAGTGCTCGACAAGAGCATTGTGAGCTCTAGCAGTGAATACTTGGACTACCAGTGTTCAGCAATAGCCCATTGTGCGGCTTCGACCATCATAAGACTCCAGATTATAGCCTTCGGCTATTGCTATGTTCGACCAGTAAGCCTCCAACCCTATTTATGCATCCAGTAACCCTTATGTGTCTAGCCAATGACCCTTGGCTTTTGTGACCAACTAAATAGCCCTACGACCAGAGGGCTCGGCAATCCCTGCTCGATAGAAGCCTAGGATGGCTCAATAGTGTTGAAATGGAAGAAGGAAGGGAAATAATAAATATGTGAATTTATGTGCCAGGGTTGGGCTTTGATTTCATTTCAGCAAAAGGCTTAAAGGCAAGAAAATCCAACAAGTCAAGTGAATCTCTACATGCCTTCATTACTTGTATTTTGTGCATGTCTGCTCCTTTTTGCAAGAATATCTTTATAGCTATTGAGCTTAATGATACTATGATTGTGATATTTTAATGAAAATGGAAAGAGCGTGTAAATCCTTCTTATTATGCATGGATAAACAATGAGATGTTTTGTTTGATTATCAGCACGGATATGACATGACCATGGAAAATAGACTGTACACGGTAGCTTGGCTGCTGGGGGCAAGGTCTGATACTAGTAGGGCATGGATGAGTATATGGTTGGGATTATTGCCAGGTGATCATGATATCATGTCACTATTGATAAATCAAGGGTAGCTCCCCTCATACCGATACCATGGTTGGTTATTATTTGTTGATAGTCAGATTAATGAAAGCGCAATGGATCATGTATGAAAGATGCCGATAATTTAAAAAAAGGGCTTGGTGAGCCAATGATTATGCAATTTTGGGATATTGAGCCACTATTACTATGTTGATGCACTATTTTGATTGGTAGGGACATTGTTATCCATGAAACTAGTAACTCTGGCATGTCTTGATTCACTCTAGCATAATTCTTATGCATTTTTAATAAAATATTTTCAGGGCAGGAGGAGCAGATCTAGCTCGGAGGTCTAGAAGTTAATTTAAACTCTGATGTATTCCCTTTTGTAAAAGCTGGGCAAGCTTGTAATCATGTATTAAGAATTGTGGGTAATGTAATGTCTTATTTATGCACTTATGGTGTAGATCATGTTCTCATTAATTAAACATAATCATCTAATTAAAAAATTATTAAGGATTTAATAAGACTTTAATAAAAAAATTAAATTATTAGAGTATAATAAAAATTAAATAAAAATATCCAAAACAAAATTTTAAAGCTTGAGAATATTAAATAAGAATTTTAGGATTTTTTCTGGAATTTTTAGGGGTTATAATGTAAGAATTTAAAATTTAGGGAAAATGGCTCAAGATACCGATATCTTGGAAACCAAAGATACCGATATCTTGGACTTCGGGAAATGAGGTTCGAACAGCTTGGCGGAGAAGACGATGGGAGAAATCCTACATGTATTGTTTCGATATAAACTAAGAATATGCATGTATTGAGTTATCCTAAACCTATTCAAAAATCAACCAAGTGTCATTTTCGTTCATATCAATGGCCATCATTTGTATCAATGCTATATGTATACTATCAATACATATCAGTCCGAAAATTTACCAAAACCCACTGTAAACTCAAATTCGATTTTTGTGAGCAAGAGAAAAATCAATTGAAAAGTATAGGAATGTTGTAAAGCATAGAAGAATTGCTATGAGGGTTGAATTAGCTCGAATTCGAAGTATTCAACTAAAAAGAAGGTGAACAGTGTACGATACAAGATCCCCTTCTTCGCAAAATCCGAAATCAATTTCTAAACACCATCAATCAAGGTATTTTTTATGTTTAAGCTTATGCAATAGATTACTCTCGTCCCTAGGATCGTATAGCATTTTATTTCGTCGATATTGGTTGAGAATTGAGTAAAAATCGATCATCAGAACCTCCATTGCTGCAATTTCGAGTTTTGCAGATTTCCTAGATATTGATATGTAGGATTCTCTAGACATTGATATCTAGAAGTTAAA
>NMUG010011388.1:0-10648 GCA_002855965.1 Monotropa hypopitys
TGTTTTGAGATTTCTTCAAGCCTTAAACCTCCTACAAATCTCTTAATCTTTACTTCTATCTAATAAAATTATCTAAGTATTAACTAAATTTCATGACTTGTTTAGAAATAATTTTTGTAATTAGTTGTAATTCAAGTATGTGTGAGTAGTGATAGGTTTAGTCATAAATATGTGTTACTTGTTAGTTTAGGATGAATTACTCACCTCTAGTTTTGTAGGATATAATCTAGGTTGAATTTAGAAGATAACTTCAAGTTAGTTCAAGACTTGGGGTTGTTAATCTTATTGATCGTGTGTAGACAAGTTATTTGGAACACATGATGCTTTGAGCTATGGCACTCTAGGTGTTTGATAAAATGTCTCAATGAAGTTATTTCCCTTATAAAACCTATTTTCTATCTCTTATAAATATTAAATGAAATATCTTCCGAACGATGGCCTAGACGTGGCCTAGTTTGTGTAATTGAGGTATGTAATTGTCCTAAATTAAGAGTAATCCATATCCATTGACTTAGCCTCCCCTTAATTTCAAGTTTTAAGTCAAAGTAGTATAACTTAGGATATCAAACCATCTAAAAATCAAGGCTAGCGTCCTACCGCTAAACCATTCTATCAACTTAACTCGAACTAAAAACAACCAATTCCATTCTCTATGGATTCGATCCCATACTTACTGGGTATTATGCTAGCTACGACATAGCCCTACACTTGGGGTTTTTGTTGTCAAACAAACGGTTTTTCCGGAGCTAAGCATTTTTGGCGCCGTTGCTGGGGAACGGTGTTGTTTAGGTTAGAGTTGGTTGGACCTTTTACTTGTCGGTAGTTGGTGTGTGGTGTATGCGATCATACCTTAGAGATCACCATAATCGACTTGTAAGTGTGGATCCTCCACTCCAACAAGAAGAGCACCCTATCCCCGTTAATAACCAAATGGCAGAATTACCAGAAAAGACTATGCGGGATTACTTGAATCCCGAACGCACTGCACAATCTTCATGCATAGTCCTTCCAACTACACTTCCCGCCGATACTTTCAATGTGAAAACGAACCACATCTCATTGGTCCTTCATTTCCATGGAAATAACCATGAGAGTGCGTACGCACACATGCGAGAGTTTGACAAAATTATGGGGACAATTGTTATCCATGACGGACAAAAGGAGTCAGCTCGACTCAAGCTTTTTCCTTTTTCACTTAAGGATAAGGCTAAAAGTTGGTTCAACACATTGAAACCCCAATCTATAAGAAGTTGGAACGAATTGCAAAAACATTTCTACAAAAAGTTTTTTCCTATTCATAGGACTAGGCAACTCATGTTCTAAATTCAAACGTTTAAAGAGAAGGAGGGAGAAACTTTCTATACTTGTTGGGAGAGGTTCAAAGAGTTGTTGCAATTGTGCCCTCATCATAGATTTGAAGACCATCAAAAGGTGGAATATTTCTATTCGGGCATCTCACAAGTGACTCGCCAACTTATTGACACAATGTGCAATGGTGAGTTTCTAGATAAGAGTCCCATAGAAGCTTGGCAGAATTTGGAAAAATTAGTGGAAAATAATCAATCTTGGGACTATTCGGATCCATCCGATAGGTCTCGACCTATTCCTCCCGCTAGTTCTTCCGGTTCTTTCCATCTTGCTGAGAAGAGCGATCTACACAAAAAAGTTGATCAACTTGCTCGCAAGATAGAAACTCTTGAGCTCAATCGAGTTAGTGAATTAAGTGGTCATATCACCCGAGATTGTTCTGCCCTTCCGGTCCTTAATAAGATTCTCCAAGGGACCGGACAAGCGGAGGTCAATGCTATCAATCAAAGGAATGACCCTTATGCTCAAAGTTACAACCCCGGGTGGAGAGATCACCCAAATTTGAAATGGAGAAATCAACCCACACAAGTCAATACGGCAAGACCACCCCGGGCTTTCAACAACAGATACGCCAAAATCCTCCTCCATATGCACCCATTCCTCCTCCTTTCAATCAAAATGTTCAAAATCAACCACAATTTAATCCGCATCCTTTACCCCCGAATTATCTCCCGCCAACTCAAAATTCATATGCTCGGCCTCAAAAGCCATCATTAAAGGATGCCCTTGCCATGTTCATGCACGGGCAATCTTCCATTAACGAGCAAAATGCCCAAGCATTGGGGGATATCAAGGGGCAATTGTCTAAGTTAACCAACACCTTGGGGGTGTTGCAACAAGAGAAGGGAAAGTTTCCCACACAACCACAACCAAACCCCCAAGGTGTCCATTTCTTGGCCGATCCAACCGATCCTTCTCAAAATTTTGAGGATGCAAAGTCGATCACGGTCCTTAGGAGTGGGAAGGAGGTAAACAAAACTATTCTTTCCCAGCCTCCCACTCCTCCTTTGTCACCTACCCCATCCATTCCTCATTTGAACTCTACCACTCCGGAACCACCTATCATTGGTGAGAGTTCAAACTCAAAAAATGAAAACATCTCAAGTGAGTCATTGTGCCCCATCCCGGTCCCTTTTCCTTACTGGTTGAGGGTGCCAAATAAGTTCACGTCAAACGCCGAAGTGTATGAGTTGTTCAAACAAGTTAAGATCAACATCCCCCTCTTAGATGCGATCAAGCAAATTCCCTCATATGCTAAGTTCTTATAAGACTTATGCACGGCAAAGCACAAGCAAAATGTGCTAAAAAGGTTTTTTTTGACGGAGCAAGTAAGCTCTATCCTCCAAACCAATGTTCCCCCAAAATGTAAGGACCCCGGATGTCCTACAATTTCGGTGAAAATCGGGGGAAAGTTATTTGAGAGAGCTTTACTAGATTTGGGGGTGAGTGTAAACTTGCTCCCTTACTCTGTCTATGAGCAACTTGGGGTGGGAGAAATGAAGTCCACTAAGATTATCTTACAATTGGCGGATCGAAGTTTGAGGATCCCCAAAGGAGTGGTGGAGGATGTACTTGTTCAAGTGGAACAATTTGTATACCCCATCGATTTCATCGTATTAGACACATGCCCCATTGTCGAAGTTCAACCCCAAACTCCTATCATTCTTGGGCTGCCTTTCTTGGCCACGTCCAATGCCATGATTCAATGCCGGAGTGGGCTCTTGAACTTGACATTCGGGAACATGACAACCGAACTAAATGTGTTCAATGTGTCTACGTAAATGGGAGATGATGATGAATACCATGATGTAAACCTCATCGATACTCTTACTCAAGAGTATGTAGATGAGGTTCTTTGTAAGGATCCACTTGAACAATGTTTGATGGCCGAAGAGGCCAATTTTTTGGATTCACCGGAGGTGGAATACCTTTACTCCCTCCTTGACGTAGAGGATGTAATGGGGACAGAAAATTGGTCCCCAAAGTTTGAGGAGTTGCCTCCAATCGAACATAAAACGCTACCATCTAGCGTGGAGGCTCCCAAACTCGAGTTAAATGTTCTCCCCAAGTCCTTGAAGTATGTATTTTTTGGGGAACATAAAACTTTTCCGTTGGTGATTTCCTCTTCCCTTGAGGATCACCAAGAGCTTAAATTGTTGGAAGTCCTCTAAAGGCCCAAAAAAGTCATCGGATGGACTATCGCTGATTTAAAGGGAATTGATCCCACTATTTGCATGCATCGAATATTCCTTGAAGATGATGTGCGGCCGTCTCGCCAACCACAACGATGCTTGAACCCCATCATGAAAGACATTGTGCGAGCGAAAGTGCTTAAACGTTTGGATGTGGGGATTATCTATCCGATTGCGGATGTCCCTTTGGGACCTTTGCTTACCGGCACATACCCTTTGGCTTGTGCAATGCCCCCAGAACCTTCAGTGATATGGTGGAAAAAATTATCGAAGTCTTTATGGATGACTTCTCTGTTTTTTGAGATTCACTCGGGGAATGTCTTGTGAACCTTGAGTGAGTGTTTGAGAGATGTGAGGAGAAAAATCTCATTTTGAATTGGGAAAAATACCATTTTATGGCTACCCAAGAGATAGGGGATTGAAGTAGATTCGGCAAAGATTGAAGTAATTGCCAAGCTTCCTTCCCTGAAATGCGTAAAAGATGTCCAATCTTTTCTCGGTCACGCCAGTTTCTACCGGCATTTTATTAAGGACTTTAGCGCTATTTCAAGGCCAATGTGCCATCTTCTTTCCAAGGATGTCCCGTTTTTATGGACGGAGGCATGTGAAAAAGCGTTTTCAAGGCTAAAGGCTAGCCTAACTTCCCCCCTATTGTGTGAGCGCCCGATTGGGCCATGCCTTTTGAGTTGATGTGTGACGCTAGCGATTATTCTATTGGGGCCATTCTAGGCCAACGACATGGCAAAGAGCTGTATGTCATCTCCTATGCAAGTAAGACCTTAAACGGAGCTCAAATGAATTACTCTACTACAGAAAAGGAATTACTTGCCGTTGTGTTTGCATTGGACAAATTCCAGTCCTATCTTCTAGGATCACCTATTATGGTCTTCACAGACCATGCCGCTTTGAAATATCTATTGACAAAACAAGATGCTAAAGCGCGGCTAATTAGGTGGATTCTACTCCTTCAGGAATTCAACTTAATTATAAAGGATAAGAATGTGGTGGAAAATGTTATTGCGGATTATTTGTCCCGGTTGGAGTTTGAGGATCATTCCTCACACATGACTATTATAGACTCCTTCCCGGACGAATAACTATTCCAAGTTGAAAGTTACCCATGGTTTGCTGATATAATAAACTATTTAGCCACGGGTCAACTTTCATTGCATTGGTCCCAAAATGATAAGAGAATGTTTTTAAGTGAGGTGAAAAGGTTCATCTTTGATGATCCTTACTTGTTCAAGTATTGTCCGGATCAGATTATCCGGAGGTGTGTGCCGAACCAAAACCAAAGAGATATTCTAAGGTTTTGCCACACTGAGGTATGTGGAGGTCACTTCTCATCAAGGAAGACCTCCGCAAAAGTCCTCCAATGCGGGTTCTATTGGCCTTCCCTCTTTCGTGACACATACGAATTCTGTAAAACTTGCGAAAGGTGTCAACAATTGGGAAGTGTAACCAAAAGGAACATGATGCCCCTCACTAACATAATTGTTGTTGAGGTTTTTGATTGTTGGGGCATCGACTTTATGGGTCCCTTTCCTAACTCTTTTGGTTACCTCTACATATTGTTGGCCGTTAATGACGTGTTAAAATGGGTGGAGGCCATCCACACCAAGACAAATGACAACAAGGTTGTCATCAATTTCTTGAGGGAGAATATTTTCTCTAGATTTGGGATGACAAGGGCAATAATTAGTGATCAAGGCACACACTTTTGCAACAAGCCATTCGAAACATTAATGAAAAAATATGGCATAACGCATAAGGTGTCAACAGTCTATCATCCCCAAACAAACGGGCAAGCGGAACTTGCGAATAGAGAAATAAATTATATCATCGAAAAAACTGTAAATCCAAATAGAAAGGATTGGTCACTCCGACTCATCGATTCTCTTTGGGCATACCGTACAACTTTCAAAACAATTTTGGGAATGTCACCTTATAGATTGGTGTACGGAAAAGCTTGTCACCTCCCGGTTGAGGTAGAACATAAGGCGTATTGGGCAATCAAACAATTGAACTATCTTTTTCCCAACGCCGGTGCCCACCGTAAGCTCCAATTAAATAAACTTGAGGAGATGCGGCGTGATGCATATGATAGCTCAGTCTCTTACAAAGCAAAACTCAAGGAGACACACGATAAAAACATTCAACGGAAAAGTTTTGAAGTCAGACAGAAAGTTTTATTATATAATTCATGACTTCATCTTTTTCTGGGAAAATTAAGGTCGTGTTGGGTTGTTCCTTATATAGTATCTAAAGTTTTTACTCACGGTGCCATTGAAGTAACCAACCCCGCCAACGGTGATGTTTTTAAAGTGAATGGGCAATGCCTTAAGCCATTTTTAGAAACTTTTGACGAGGAATTCTTGGAAGAAGAACTGGTCGATCCCATTTATCGGGGCGACAATGATGCTTGAATCGTTTATGCTTGCATGCATTTAGGAGACGTTAAATCCATAGGGTTTGAGATACCCCTAGTGTTCGGTCATGCTCGAATGGCCCCTTTGATGGTCCGGTATAGCCACCCATGGACTAGCCTTGGCTTTGTGTTATCTGGGATTACCTTGGTAGAGTAGGGATGGAAGTGAAAAGTTATTGGGAATTCTCAAGGTTTAGCCACAAAGTGCGACCTTTAGAGGGTTCACCTCCCGAGTAGCAACCTACCCCGAAATTCCAGGAGATTCCTTCTCTAACACATGGCCAAGTGAGGAAATGGGAAGAAAAATATAGCCCGTGTAGAGTCGTGTGAGTACTCTGGCACTTCATTTTTTATTCCAATGTGGTTAGCTATTTCTTCTTGAGTAGGTAGTTTGCGAGTAAGTCTTTGCAGGGTAAACATGTTACCACACCAGCCTGTCATAGTTTAGGTCTATAGTTGGGATGAGTGAGGCATTCAGGAGCCCTAAGTCATGGGTGCGATTATGTGTCGCGGTTGTAAGCCCAATAAAATCCCAACCATGATCTTGTGTGACTAACTGTGGCACCAGGTAGGAGCCGAAGGAGTGAACCTTGAGAAAGCACCGCAGATGACGAAAGAGACGGATAGCGAAAAATTCTCATACTTGGTCGAGGTGTTGGGTGAATGGCATTCCACCCCAGAAGGTACTAATTCTTGTTTCTCTCTCATTTTGAAATTTACACGCACGAGGACGTTGCTCAGTTTAAGTTGGGGGGAGAGAAGTACCTTGTTACTTGCTTACAATTGTATGTAATGTGCCTTTTTTTAAAAATTTTGGTGGTTTTTCCCTTGTTTTTGTTAATTTTATACATGTGCCGAGTTTAGAATCATATTGAGCTCCATTTTGATCATACACACCTAGTTTCCCTATGAATGCTAATGATTATGATGAATGAGAAAATTAGTGTGTTATATGCATCAAGAGAACGACGATTCAACATATTTCATAACATCACATATTCATTTCTTCTCATTTGTGCAATATGCATAAATATTGGTTCATATATTGTTGCATATCTAGTTAAGATCTTTTGCATTGTGAATTAAGCTCGAAAAGTCCATTAGGAAGTGAGTCAAGGCATTCTTGTATGCATAAACCACTCACGAGTCCCTGTTGACCTTTTTCGTATCTAGTCCGTGTCTCTTTTTATTTGAAAAACTTAGGATACCGGAGTTAAAGGAGGAATGGGTGAGAAAAATGCTTCACAACCTACAAATCATCCAAGAATTGAAGACAAGGGGAGATGGAAATCCAAAAACCAAAGGAATCAGCACCTGGGTAAATTATACCGGTCGATGAGAAACCCCCCGACCGGTCGGTTTCACACATCGAAATTTTTTTAAAATCCGACCGGTTTGTCAGAAACCCCCCGACCGGTCGGTTATGGGAAAAATTGACAGACTATAAAACCTGGAGCCCCGATTTTTTTAGAACACTCTCTCTCCACTTGGGCGATTTTGAGGCGATTTTGGGGCTGATTTGGGCAATTTCTCTCCTTCTAAACAAAGGTAACCCTAAACACTCTTCCCTCTCAATCTCCATACATATCTCTCTCTCACACCCTATATCTATCATCTTGTTTCATCTCCACAAATCTAAACCCTAACCCATCTCCACTAAAAATCCAGATATGGCCTGAATCATTCGATTGAAAGGCATTGAACAGGATAACGAAGGTAGGGGCTCTCTTTTGTCTCTATTATGGTTGTTGATTGGAGTTTGTTGCATGTCTACGTTGGTGGTTACTCTAATGGCATGGAAAAAAACACTTGCGATCCGAAAGGATGGTACCAAGGGAAAGGGTGTTGCTGAACCCTCCGAGAAAAAACAAAGGTGCTAAACAACCTAGATCTAGTTTGACGGTTCAACAAATTAACGAGAGGGAAGATGAAATGAGGAAGAAGAGAAAGGAAGATAAACTCTCCGCTCAAGAACAAGAACAAAAATCATGGGTCGATAAGTTGAAGAAAAGAAAGTTCACTTGCGAGCGCCAACTAATAAGAGATAATTTGGGAGTGCCGCTCATTACTACTCTTCAACACCAAATCTTATTTCATTTCATCAATGAGGTTGGTGGTTATAGACCTTTGCTAGTGCTATCTTTTTATGAAAATACGATGATAAAAGATGGTTCTGTGATTGATGCTGATATTGGGGGAATAGTGGTGACCATTACTCCCGACGTAATTGCTAGATATTTGGGCTATGTTCGCCCTAATGTGAAAACCACTACCTTTCCGAAGGCAAATTGGGAAACCCCGCTGGAACACGTGATTGAAACCATCACAGAAGATCCTAGTACTCACCAGCAGCACCATAGGAGATATATAGCTAGCGGATTCAAACCGCACTACCGTGTGATGAACAAACTTGTGAGTTACAACCTCGACTCGTACAATAGAGAGAAGACCGCATCAAAAGAGGATGGGGATTTGATATATGTTGTTGGTTCGACGACAGAAGTGGTTGACTGGGCCTTATTTATTTGGAGGCAGATAGTTGTGTTTCGACAGAAGGGTATTGGGCCAGGAAACATTCCATTTCTAGAAATGATTACCATTCTTTGCTTACAGGTTGGATGCAGACTGAGGCCTGGAGATAAGCTAACTCCCAGAATTCCTGGACCAATCACTTGAAGATCCATAAAAAGAGCAAATCACTTTATCGCCCGTTGGATCCGGAAGCGGCTAGCTCTTCTAGACCTAGTGCCAGGGGTTCATTAGAACGACACGAGCAGTGGTTTACCATGATCAGTGGTCAGCAAGATGTCATTCTAAAAAACCAAAGAGAGCTGCAAGAAGAACAAAAGAAATAGAGCAAGGCTCAAGGGAAACTCATGAAAATGATGCGATGGTTTATTTGTGTCATGGAAGAAAGCTCAGGGAAGAAGTATGTGGAATCAGAGAGTGAGGAGGAAAAAGATGAAAATAATGAAGAAGGAGATGGGGGTGAAGAAGGAGAAGGTGAAGAAGGAGAAGAGGAGGAAGGAGAAGATGAGAGTGGAGAAGAGTCGGAGGACGAGGAGTGATGTTGTGGTGGTGGCATTTCCTTTGTTTTCTAGTAGGTGTTGTTCTTATCATGACTAGTATGTTTGTTTTTTTCATGTGTCGGCCATAGTTTAGGCCTTTCTTTTGTGTATGATGGGTAATTAGGAAGGCGGTGATAGTTCACGGGTAGTAGACCAAACTAGTATAGAACTATCACCTATTTTGTCATCCTTTCTATTGAACCCAAGGTCAATATAAGCTTTAAAGCCCTTAGATAATCTTTGTGTACTTTAAGAGCTTTTCATAATGTTTTGGATGGATTTCAGGTTTGCAATGATATCTATTAATTGTTGTCCATCAATGCAAGACATGTTTAGTGCTTCTGTTATTGATTGAACCATATTGCTCTTGGTTCTCTATCTTTTAGAACTTTTCATGGGATGGTATATAATTTTTGTGTGCGTGCAACCTCGAGTGATATAAAATTTTCTCGTAAGAATGGAATCAAGGTTCAGTGCATAGTATATGGCATACTTAGTTGTTCTTGTAAAAATGTTTAATCATTGTTAATCATAGTGGCATGTGTTGTGTTAGTTGATGGAGCTTAACATGATTTTTTTTGGTGTCACATGTGTTACCGGGGGAAACAAAAGATTGTACATATATACTGCTACCTTTCCTGTTACTTTTATGCTTTTATTTCATTCGTTGCTCGAGGACGACCAACATTCAAGTTGGGAGTGTGATTAGTCCTTGATTTTGATGTTCCAAGGACTAATTGCATACATATTTTTGTGTCCATATGCATATTAACTCTAATAATTAGATATAATTTCGCTTGTGGAAGTTTTGAATCTTTTTCAGGTTTTATTGGCTAAAGTGTAACGTTAAGCGGTTATCCAAGACATCCAAAGAATCATATCTAAGTTGAAAAGATCAAAACCAAGTTTCAAAAGACCAAATGGAAGATAAAGAAGGTGGAAATCATGTTGATGAAGATGGATAGCAAGTTGAAGAGAAAGTGGAGCTCAAGAACCACAGAACCAGAAAATTTCCCATCTGTCAAAACCGACCGATCGGTGAGAAACCCTCAGACCGGTCGGATTCTTGCAGTGCCACCTTCAAATAAATTATACCGGTCGGTGAGACCCCCCCCCCCCCGACCGGTCGGATTCATGTAGTGCCAGTTTTAACAATTTATACTGGTCGGTGATGTTGGTCCCTATGTACTCGATGCAATGGACAACCAAGAGGGGGGGGGGTGAATTGGTTTATTAACTAAAATGCCCAAATATAAATTTCTTTTCCAGGTAAGACTAATTTAGGCAAAATAGTGCGGAAGACTTAACTATTTAAAGTGTGATGAATATCACAAGTTCAAATATCAATCTAATTAAAGCACCAAATGAATCCCTTACGTTACACCTCAGGTTCTTGGGGGACTAGTCCCAAGAGGTCGAGGTTTCCGGTTTTCAAGTGGTTCTAAATAACTAGATTAATAAAGAGACTTGGATCTTAGAGTTCCAAGCACTATGAATAGTAGAGTGAAAATGATTTAATTGCTCAAATGTAAGGGCAAAGAAAAGAAAAGAAGTGAAGGCAAGTGACACGATGATTTATAGTGGTTCGGTTA
>NMUG010011389.1:0-10644 GCA_002855965.1 Monotropa hypopitys
TTATTAAAAATCATGAAATAGACCCATATAAATCGCTAATGAGATATTGATTATTTTGATGTAATATGTATGCTCATACTATTAATTAAATTTCATTTTCTAAAATGCATAAATTGAAACATGAATTCTCAATATAGGGATAAAAGTGTATGTATGTTTTTTTGGTTAATCGGAAATATTAAATAAAACCAACAACCACAAAAAACAGTCCAAAAACCATAGTCATAAAAGGTACCAAAAACCAGCACGCAGGCTATCCTAATCCAGGATATTTGAAAGTTTAAGACAGTCCCTAATCCAAAACACTCTCATCGAAATTGACATGTCTTCCATCACTGATAGCTCTTCTTGCCCTTCTACGCCCATCTTTGCGAGATGATCAGCCATTCGTTTGCGCTCCTTGGTATCTGCTTGATTGAGGTTCCAATATTTGTTAGGAGTGCTTTGGTCTCTTTAATCACGTATGAGTTTGGATGAGCAGAATCCTCCTCGCTGTTCATAAGTCATATCGCCTGGGTGAAGTCTGTCTCGATCTGTACATCTTTCATGTTTTTTCCATATTCTATCGACACGCCTTTGTATATCGCCCGCATCTCCGCCGCTAGGCTTGTTTCCCATTCCAGCTTCCCGCAAAACCCGAGAATCCATCCACCATCACTATCTCTGAAAATCCCACCACATCCGACTTTCTTAGTTTGTGAATTCCAGCTCCCGTCTGTATTGAGCTTTAACCCTGCAATAGGAGGAGTCCAATAAGTATGGGATATCACTGGTAGCATGGTTTCTCTATTCATCTGAAATACACTGTGGGTCTCTCTGGCGAAAATAATGCTTTTTTGAGCTATTGAGGCAGGTGTAGTGTTCGAATTATCAAATACTAACCTGTTTCTGCTTAGCCAGATATGCCATAAGGTGGAAAGGAATAAAATTCCTTTTGAGGGAGAATCCATTTTGTTGGAATTTAAGCCAACAATCATGTTGCCAAGAATCTAGTTTAGTACATCAGTGCAGTTTGATGAATTGAGCCACCTGCTACCAAAAACTATGTTCCAAACCTTCTTTGAGTATTCACAGCCGTAAAGTAGGTGTTTGATATCTTCCTCATCACCATTGTATCCGGGGGATGCACCGTTGGTGTTCATGCCTCTATGCATTCTGAGGCTATTGGTGGGAATTCTGTTGAGACATAACAACCAAGAAAAGTGTTTGAGTTTATTGGGGCATTTAAGTTTCCAAATCCATTTCTATCTAGACATAGGGTAGTTCGATTCCACAATGTTGTTGTACGTTCCGGTGTGAATAATACTGTCACTCGACGGGATCCATAGGGGGGTATCCTTATTTTGTCTGATCCTATCAATTTTAATTTTAAGGATTTCGTTAATTATTTTGGGGGTAAGAGGTTTGCAATTTCATCCGTTGATAGGTTTTTAAGAGCACCTATTTACGTATCTTAACATGGGTAATGTTAGCCCCGAGTACTTGTTATCTAATGTGTTTTGTTAATTTATTGTGTTTCAGGGAAATAAAGATCATAATTCTTAAAATGGAGCCCAAATCTCTCTTTACACACCATGGAACCTTTAGGACAAGAGGAAGGCATAAGTGAAGTGAAGCAAGGCACAAAACATGAAGCTTCAATCGATTCTACAAGAATAAAATCAGAAAAAGATTCAAAAAATGGAAACGGGGTCATATGAACACTAAACGTACACTTTCTATATACCGAGACGTCCGTAAAGATGTTACGAACAACTTTGAAGAAGAGTCCGAAGGCCAAAAACCAAAGGAATGAGCCCAAAGAGTCAGCGGAAGCGAAGGTTGTCAGTGTAGAGTTGAAGCTGGTGAGTTGGTCCGGACGAGAATTTTGATAGTCCGGACGAGCTACCTTCGTCCTGACAAGGGGGAATTTTGTTTTGGACGATCCAGATAGAAAGTTGTGTTTTTTAGTCTCGAACCTTCCTCCGGACGAGTCCTACGGTAGTCCGAACGACCGGAACCCGAACTGTGCATTTTTGACTTAAAAATTCAATGTTTTGGGCCCTAACTATATAAGCCTAACCTAGGATTTTTATTAGGGTTATCTTCTAATATTCTAAGCACTTTGGAGGCTCTAAAGGAGGCTAGAACCCTAGCTCTCTCCATCTTCTTCCTCTCTTCTCCTTCAATTCATCAATGGTCGCCATTGATATGGCCGGCTAAACGTCTCGTTCTAAGGTAAAGATGAACCTCCTAATGATGTAATCGGGACTACATGTAAGTTTATCTTTTGTTAATCGAATGATTGTATGTTTTTTTGTATCATGTTTATGTGTTGATTTAATTCTTTCATAGCATACAATAGTTTTCCTTTGCATACATCGTAGGAGTGAGATAGTCTATACTCGTGGACGATTCGTGCCCTAGAGACGGATCGTACTATGAGATATGCTATGCCACTAAACGGGTATAGATCTTCTTGACGATTCTCAATGGGAGATGACAATCTCGTTGATTATCACCATATTTGATTGACATTTGAGACTCTTGCGTGCCCGATTGTACGTTAGAAGCGGATTCGGACCCTTGGACTTTTTTTTCATTAAGTCAAATCCCCAACTTCACTTTTCTTGCATTTATTTAATGTTTGTTTCAATTTCACAACAAATCAATTCAAACCAATTTCACATGTTTTTGTTCCAAAATTCCTTTTCCGAATCAACTTAGAATTTAATTACAAACTATTTGACCTACACACTTTGTCCCTGTGTTCGGCACCCGTCCTTACCGCTATTCTAAGAGTAGTGTAACTACGTGGTTTTATAAATATTAATTGTGACCTAAAACGACGCGGTCATAATTTGGCGCCGTTGCCGGGGACAATTGGCGTAAGTTGAATAGTTTTGATTGATTTCTATTTTGATTCTTGTAAATAATTTTGTTTTGTATATAAATTTTTTTAATAAAAAATGGATAATTCATATGTTCCTCCATATTCTGGGTATTATTCTAATTCATTTCAAGAGTTTCCCAGCCCGAGTTACCATTACAATGATTCGCACACGTACTCGGGATTGGAAACACACCAAAATTTTTCATGGAAGCCCCAATATGGAGGAAATCAATTTCAAAGCCAGACCTTTTATAGCTCTTCTTTTAAGGATAAAGTGTTGGATTCTCTTAAGGTATTAGAGTCGCTAACACAACCTCCTACACCTAGTCCCTCATTTGAGGAGAAAGTGTTGGATGCCCTTAAAGTATTAAAGAATCCAGCACTATTTTCTACATCTAACTTGTATCATGTTCCTTCTCAAAGATTACCCAATCCCCCTCTTCCTACGTTTCATGGCGTGCCTAGGCAAGACCCATGTAGCCATATAGAAAAAATTGAGAACATTTGTGTGAATGAGTACAACTATGATCTTCGATTTGACACTCGTACACATGAATTGTTTTTATCCACTTTAAAGGATAAGGCTAGACGTTGGGCAAACTCTTTGAGACCGAGATCTTACCAAACTTGGGTTCAATTGAAAAGTAAATTTTTAAATGAAATTTACCCTCCGCATGAGACATTTATGAATAACGGAGTATACACAAGTCCGAGTTCTTATAGTGAGTCGGTTGAGTCCATCATCGACGAACCTATACTAATTCATGACAATGGACTCCTACTAACCAAGGCACCTATTCAGTGGGAGGAGGATAGTTATGAGAGCATGTACGAGGAGGATAAATATATTGCCAACTCCAATGAACCGGAAGTTCAGGAGGTGGTTGAGAACTTTAAGGGTGTTATTTATTGTTTTCATCCCCCTATGCAAGATGAATTCGACAGGGCTGTAAAGGCCCTTAACGATGATACCCAACCTCTCCACTCACATAGTGAGCTAGAAATTTACACCCAAATGGGTGAGTCATCAGAACAAGTGAATGAGAGTGAGGAGGGATCGTTAGTAGTTGACACAATTCTTGAGGACTACGAATCTAACGAGACAATGTCTCCATCTATTGAGTCCTCATTGGTTGTTGACGAAGGTAAGGAGGATGCCCCAACTCTTTCACATACTTATAGACTTATCTGTAGTTCCATATTCTTTGAGTCCTGGGGCACCCCTTCCTACTAGTATTGAGGTAACACCACAAGTTATGGTGACCGAGGATTCTCTAAAATCTTGTCTCGTGCATTTCCATTTGAGGATTTCGACATCGATCAATCCATAATAGAGGTCGATTCTATGTTGGATCTTACATCTCTTATGGACATTCCTCCTCGGTTCACTACTTGTGAGTCATTACCTCCTGAGTTGATCACCCCATCATTATGCGATCACGATGAAATTTTGCAAAGTGGTCCGGAGCCTATTATTTTTAATAATCTATCATCTGAGGCTATTCATCCCATGGTAGAATCCATTATTGAGGTAGGCCCTTTACAAGAGTTACCTAGAGAGGGGGTGCAAATTGAGTTTGAGTGTCGAGACCATCATGTCACCGAGAAGGTAGATTTTGTATTTGGAAGCATGTTATTGGTATCTACCCCTCGCATCTCTTTATCAACACTATTTTCAAAGGCCATATTCTTTTGGCCTAAGGGTCATGTGCCAACTTTTGGCACATATTATATGCTGACTCCTCTTACCATTTACTTCTTTCTATTATTCATGGGGGAGTCGCACAATCTTCGTTGGCATGACCCTTACGTCGTAAACCATAAGAAGCGTCATAAATGCTTCATCAATGTCTGGCTGGAGATGTAAAACTTAGCGCTTCTTGGGAGGCAACCCAAGTTAATTACTTCAGTTTTAGTTTATTTGCATATCTTGTTTTTGTTTTTCTTGGCAAAGCTAACATGTCACAGGAATCTTTGCAACAAGTTGGGGGGTTCCACCTCCTTATTCCACCATCGACATGTTTCTACATCACAGGCGATATCGTTTCTCTCTCTTTTACTGTTTATGTCCATATTTCTCTATTTGTGATTTCAATGAGGACATTGAATAGTTTAAGTTGGGGGGGTGAGGTCTCGCTTGATTTTTAGCCCTTTTATAATTGTTTTTAATAAAAGAACCGTTGTTGCATGACAAACATTGGGAATTAGCATGATTTCGATGATCTTGTGTTGAGACTTGCTCGCTACCACTTGGAAATAGGAAATGTGAGTCTAGTTTTGTGTCATTGATTAAGTTTAAGCAACTTATTTTTGGCACCTAGTCCTCGTGAGATTTGAAACCATACCTTTTATTCGAGGGGTGTCATACGAACTCTTTGTTTGTCACACAAAAAGAACTTACTCGTTGAAGGATCTCATTATTTATTCGAGTCATATATTGGAATCATCACCATAGTTATATCGCATTATTTTGAGTATCCACTTGATTACCCGACTTGAGGAAAGGATTTTGGGCATTTTATTGACATTTTGGGCTTGTTCGTTCCTTTGGCATACACTCTTTCCTTTGTTAACCACGTTGAGCTTTACTCATATTCTCCTTTTATTTTTAAAACTCCACCGACCATATGATATCTCAAGAAAGGTAGAAGGACAGATGTGTTTAGTATAAAAACAAAGATAGGAGAGTGTTGTGTTGTTTCTCTTGTACATGTAAAATTCCCCGTAGAAAACAAAGAAAAATATTTATTGGAGCATGATCCCCGTTAAAAGAAAAAAAAAGAGATATGTATACAAAAATAGCAATATTGGGGGATCGAAAAGAAAAAATATATATATACATATATATATGCTCCAAGAATTCCAATTGCGGGGAGAATTCATTTTTATTGTTATTTGTAAAGAAGGGAAAAAGAAAGGAAGAACAACATGAGGGAAGAATTTAGAAGACAAAAGGAGGAAGGAAAGAGTTGATATGATGACATAGATCTCTACCATGCATTTATCTTGAGACATCAATTATATTCCTTACCCTTAGCCGAATATGTGTCTGATACACATCCGACACATCATCCCTCGTCCTAACGTTATAACCAAAGATTAAGTCCCAATTGATCCGAAAGGGGTAGTAACAAATGGATGTTTGATACTCATAGGAAAATCCAACATGTGACCATTCCAGTCATGAGATCCATATTCCACTTAAATTGAACGTTCTTTGAGTGTCAATGTGCGGAATGCTTTGGTGTCTACTACATAAACTCTATACCGCACATTCGAGAGTAATAAATTCGCCAAATTTCGAGAGTAAGCCATTGTGAGAGCATACCATAGTGAGGACTTGAAGTCGAGACTCAGTCCAGAGAGACATTGATTTTGGGGGTCATTCTCGATTAAAGTTCACCTATTCACGCTAGGTTAGGGTGCCAATTTTAGTTGATCACTTATTTCAATTTCCGGAACTAGTCTTCATTGGATATATCCTTATGGTAATTGCATGTTCTTGACTTAATAATTCGATTAGTGTTTATTCTCATTTGGAAGTCATGCTACAATGGTTCACGATGTTTTGTGGGTTATCATTGCTAAAAACCCTCACGAGACTTCACTCGTCCTACCGGGGCTGCCCGGGGGTTTAAAAGATTTATCCACTATTTATTGTCCTTATTTTCTTGCATTGTTCTTCTTATATTTGTTTTGCTCGGTACTAGAAAAATCCAAGTTAGGGGGTGTGATAGGTGTTTAAAAGCACCTATTTACGTATCTTAATATGGGTAATGTTAGCCTCGAGTACTTGTTATCTAATGTGTTTTGTTAATTTATTGTGTTTCAGGGAAATAAAGATCATAATTCTTAAAATGAGGCCAAAATCTCTCTTGACACACCATGGAACCTTGAGGACAAAAGGAAGGCATAAGTGAAATAAAGCAAGGCACAAAACATGAAGCTTCAATCGATTCTATAAGAATAAAATCAGAAAAAGATTCAAAAAATGGAAACGGGTTCATATGAACACTAAACTCACACTTTCTACATACCCAGATGTCCGTAAAGATATCACGAACAACTTTGAAGAAAAGTCCGAAGGCCAAAAACCAAAAGAAGGAACCCAAACAGTCAGCGGAAGCGAAGGTGGTCAGTGTAGACTTGAAGCTGGTGAGTTGGTCCGGATGAGAATTTTGGTAGTTGAGACGAGCTACCTTCGTCCGGACGAGGGGGGATTTTGTTTCGGACAAGCCGGACATAAAGTTGTGTTTTTTAGTCCCGAACCTTCGTCCGGACGAGTCCTGCGGTAGTCCGGATGACCGGAACCCGAACTGTGCGTTTTGACTTAAAAATTCAATGTTTTGGGCCCTAACTATATAAGCCTAACCTATGATTTTTATTAGGGTTATCTCATAATATTCTAAGCACTTTGGAGGCTCTAAAGGAGGCTAGAACCCTAGATCTCTCCATCTTCTTCCTCTCTTCTCTTCTCCTTCAATTCATCCATGGCCGCCATTGATATGGCCGGCTAAACTTCTCATTCCAATGTAAAGATGAACCTCCTAATGATGTAATCGGGACTACATGTAAGTTTATCTTTTGTTAATCGAATGATTGTATGTTTTTTGTATCATATTTATGTGTTGATTCAATTCTTTCATAGCATACAATAGTTTTCCTTTGCATACATCGTAGGAGTGAGATAGTCTATACTCGTGGACGATTCGTGCCCTAGAAACGGATCGTACTATGGGATATGCTATGCCACTAAACGGGTATAGATCTTCTTGACGATTCTCAATGGGAGATGACAATCTCGTTGATTATCACCATATTTGATTGAGATTTGAGACTCTTGCGTGCCCGATTGCACGTTAGGAGCGGATTCGGACCCTTGGACTTTTTTTTCATTAAGTCAAATCCCCAACTTCACTTTGCTTGAATTTAATTAATGTTTGTTTCAATTTCACAACAAATCAATTCAATCCAATTTCACATGTTTTTGTTCCAAAATTCCTTTTTCGAATCAACTTAGAATTTAATTACAAACTATTTGACCTACACACTTTGTCCCTGTGTTCGACTCCCGTCCTTACTGCTATTCTAAGAGTAGTGTAACTATGTGGTTTTATAAATATTAATTGTGACCTAAAATGACGCGATCATCCGTGTACCAATTCCGATTCCTGATTATGCTACAAACTTTAGAGTTGGATTTCATGTGTTCCCCTAGGAAGGATTGGGCCAGAGGTCTGTTGTCAACCCACTAGTCATTCCATAGATCAACCAATTTCATGTCCCCAATTTTCCATTTAGTGTTGTTAATGATATCCATCCTCAAGTTAGCTATGTTTTTCCAGGTGATTGAGGAAGTTTGATTTCTAGGCCAGGCGTAGCTTTGACATTTGCTAAGGTATTTGTCCCTAAGGATTTGTACCCATAGATTTTTTTTGTTGGTGTGAATTTTCCAGGCTAGTTTGGTTAGCAAACTATCATTTGTTTGTCTGGCCCGTCTAATAGCCAGGCCGCATTTTTCTTTGCTTCTACACAATAAATCCCAATTGACAAGGTGCATTTTACGGTTTTTATCTGTGTCCCACCAAAGGAAATCATGATTTATTTTGTCCATCGTGTCATAGATGGATATAGGAAGTTTTGCTGTCTACATGGTGTATACGGGAGTAGCACTGGAAGTATTTTCTATGAGGGTAGCTCTTCCCGCAAGATTGAGAGAGTTCCTAGCCCAACCAGTTAGTCTTTTTTGCATGTTGTCAATGAGTTCCGTGAATGTCAGTTTATATATCCGATTGTGTAAAAGGGGAACCCCCAGGTATTTCCCCAAATTGGAGGTGAGACTGATCCTAGAAACTGTATTGAGTTGCCTGGCATTTCTCGTGGGGGTGTTAGTCGAGACAAATAACTTCGATTTAGCTTTGTTAATTAGATGTCAAGAATACAGACTGAACATATTTAGAACCTTCATTATTGTTTTGCAATTGCGAGTGTTAGCCCGTCCAAATAGGATCATGTCATCCTCATAAAAGAGGTGAGAGAGGTAACCAGTATTCTTGCTAAGGGTTATCCCCTTCCAATCTCCTCCATTCACCTTGTCGATGATGAGATGGGATAGTCTTTCCATACATAATACGAATAGGAATGGGGAAAGTGGATCACCCTGTCTCAATCCTCTCGATGGTTAAAAGGTCTCAAGGGGTTCCCCATTCCAGAGGATGGACATTGACGTGGTTGTAACACACTCCATGATGAGATTCACCAAATATGGATTGAAATTAAAGTATTGGAGAGTGTTGTGGATGAATTCCCAGGAGATAGTATCATATGATTTCTCGAGATCAATTTTAAACACCATTGCCACAATAGCCCCTTTTTTCCTTATGGAGTGGAGCAATTCCTGGGTAACAATGATGTTATCAGCAGTACCTCTGCCCTGGACAAAACTACTTTGGAAAGGTCCAATTCGATTATCAAAGAAAGGTATGATTCTGTTGACAATTACTTTTGAAAGGATTTTGTATAACACATTGCATAAGCTAATGGGTCTAAAAGAGTTGACTGTATCAGGGTTATCATTTTTGGGGATCAACGCAATAAAAGTTTTGTTGATATGTTCTGTGATGATGCAAGTATTGAAGCATTCATGTATAATGGAAAATACATCCATCCCAACAATGTCCTATTGGTTTTGATAAAAAATAGCGTGGAGGCCATCAGGCTCTAGGGCTTTGAGAGGGTCCATATTCATAACAGTATCCCTAACCTCGGTTAGGGATAAGACTCTCTCCAAAGAGGAATTTTCCTCAGCCGATAGGTGAAACAAGGATAGATTTGGGTTCTGAAGGAGGGGAGGTTTCTCCTGGAGAACAATCCCTTAAAGGGGTTTTGAATCATGTCCATAATGGGGCCACTATCCTCGATCCAGATGTTACCTGGGCTCCAAAATACAAAAAGTGTGTGTGTGTGTGTGTGAAAACATAGATAATGATGCTCAAGGATCTAATTCGGTATGCGATTTAATTTATGAACCAAAACTCAATATCCATAAAAGTTCTTTTTAGAGAAAGTCAAACCACACTAGATAATCATGAATTTAATTCCTTTTTCAACTCCGCCATGTTTTTTTACTTGCTTTTATCGATAACTTTTACACACAAGAGTACCGTAGCAAAGACCAGATATGATCAATATTTATTTGATATTTTTCTTTTAAATCAATGGTTTCTCAACCGCATACTCAAGTTACATCCCTTTTCTCAAGTCATAATTAACCAAAAGAGACTCAGGCTCAGATGTGATCATGATGTCTAATTTTTGGTCAATTCTCTTTATAAAAACTATCATAAATAGATATTGGTTCAAGAAAAACTTTGATCCCCAGTGTAGAGATCCGAATATACTCATTTTCATGTTATTCTGAATAAGGTCCCATAAATGAGTTTTCATGCAAAAATTTACAGATCAAGGATAATAAAATTTGTCATAAAAAAATATGTCCACACAAATAGTCCCCAAATGAAAATATATCAAACTAGAAAAAATATATAAAATTTGAGGAGATTCAATAAAATCAAAAATTCCAAAAATAACTAATCAATAAAAGAAAATCTTTTTGGATTTTTGATAATATGAAGACAATTAGTAAAATCTACCTATATGCAATGCAAATGCACTTTCTTAAATGATAGATACAATGGGAGATATCGTGGGAGGTAAATATACTTTTCTAATCCACATTTCCTTTATTTTAATTTCCTTTTCATGAATTATGG
>NMUG010011390.1:0-10645 GCA_002855965.1 Monotropa hypopitys
CTACAACTTTGCTTTTATATCCCTTACAAATTTCGACAAAATCACCCCTCAAAGTAAAGCTAAAACTGTCCCAGACGGACCTCGCATCGATGCGAGATTGAGCCGCATCGATGCGGCTTCTACGTAAAGGACCCTCGCATCGATGCGAGGGGGGTCAGCATCGATGCTAGTTCATCTGCAACTTTCAACTTTCCGGAATTTGTATGGGCGCATCGATGCGATGGATCAAGCATCGATGCGAACTAGTCCTGGATCTTCAACTCTCTGGATTTTCTGAGGCGCATCGATGCGACCTCATCTAGCATCGATGCTAGCTGTAAATTTCAGTTTTCATTTTTGCCTCTTGTGAATCCATCTTTTCGCTAGCTTTCCAACGCCATATTATGGAGCGCAATCGGATCTACGCACCAAGAGTTATGCTTGTTTTACCGACGAAGGGTATGCGGGAGTTGGCAGCAGTGTGTTGGCTTTGCTTCGAGTCCGGGAAGTTCCGTATGCATCCGAATGCATCAAAAGATCCCAAAATGACCTGTATACAAATCATGGACTACAAAACAAGATTAAACTATATATGTACTAAACATAAGCGAACTAATAAGTAAATGCAACATAAAGGAAGTAGAAAGGCACACAAAATAGCAATATTGGGTGCCGATCAAGCAGATCTTTGGTGGAGTTCCGTGGTGCAAGCTGGGCTATTATTAAATGCCATTCCTCTTGAGAGTATGTCATGGGAGCAGTTCAAGTCTATATTCACTGATCAGTATTTTCTAAACTCCTATCGTGCTAAGTTGAGGCTGCAGTTCGAGCAGTTGACTCAGGAAGATATGACTATCACCCAGTATGCTTCCAAGTTTCGGTCCTTGTCGCATTTTGTGACCGAGTTGATTAGTTCAGAGGATCTCTTGTGTAGAAGGTTTGAGCAAGGTTTGTATTATTCGATCCAACCGTTTATGGTGGGGTTTCAACTTTAGGGTTTTGTTGCATTATGGGAAAGTGCTATAGCTGTTGAATCTAGTCTTATTGAAGTGAAGTCGGCGTCGAAGCAAAAATCCAGTCATCATCACCTCCATGTTAGTACGAGTTCATCTTCATCTAGGCGTATGGGCAAGGAGCGAGACAATGGTCAGTCTAAATCTTCACGCACTCGTTGGAATATGAGTTGTTCTTCTTCATCCCACAATCCAGGAGTTGCTTCCTCTTCTCAGCCTGTGTGCCATAGGTGTCATCTACCGGGTCATTTCTACTCGTATTGTCCTTCGTTAGCTTGTTATGCATGCAGAGAAAGCGTCCATGTGGCGAAATATTGTCCTACGTAGTTGGAGCCTATGGAAGAACTTATTGATCGGTGTTCCTTTAGTAGATGACTTGTGCTCTCTCCATAGATTTCATGTTTTTGATCCCTTCGTTGGAAATTCATGTACTTGTTGTTGTTGTTGAATTTCATTCGGAACTTGGCGCTCTTCCTTCTATGCCTTTGTTAGATTGTACTATGACTTGAATTGTATTCTCCTTGAGACACCTTGTTTAAGTCTCGTTGTTTAATTTTGGATGCTTCATTTCTTTTGACATGATTGGTTTGAAGGGACGCAATCATTGTCAGAAATCTTTTTCCTCTCTCTTGTGTGGTTGTTTTTTTGCAATCATACTTTGCAATTCATGTGGTACATCCATTGTTGGTTGTTGAACCAACCATCTTTTTCTTGTCTTATCCATTTTGTGCAATCGTACCATTTGTTTGTCAACCGTAAGTATGAAGACGCCGGATCTACACGGCGATGTATTTTGTCAATCATAGGAATCGAGTACGAATGCATTTTGTTGTTTAGACTTGGCGTGAGTTTGGTGTTATGCCATGTTGTTGGGCTTAGCACGTGCATATTTGGTGTGTGTGGGTACTTCCTTGATCGTGCAATGTATGTTTGACGTGCGTGAATTGATTTAATAAGAGCTACCGGTCGGGGCATCTCAAAACAAATCACCAATGTCATGTGGTCATCTTACTAGTATGTATGTGTTGTTGTTGTGTGTTGAGGCATATTGTGATGCATATGGGTTTGGGTTAGTTACGATTGGCTATTGGATTGCAGCTTGGTGTGTCAGTGTATCCTTAGCGTATCGGCGTATCCTTGGCATATCAGTGTATCCGTGGTGTACTCATTGGTATACGTATTGTGTAGCTTAGCCATGCAACTCTTTCTTGTATGCGTAATTGACCCGTAGGGTATTTGTTGGACGTAGTATCCTCATCCATTAGCACCCGTTTGGGTTGTACTCTTTTCCTTGGTCTTATATTGTCCTTGCCTCTACCCTATGCAATTCGAGGACGAAATTCTTTTAAGGGGTATGAGATGTATCAACCTAGATTTTTAAATAATTTCCTAAATAATATTATGGTTGATATCGGGTCCCATTCAACGAAATTCAATGGTTCAGGGTAGTTAGAGTCCCCGGTGGTGGATTGGCGTTGTCTTGGGTTGTTACGACAATGTGCCGAGGATCTTCTAGGCCTATTATGATCCTGAAATATTCTGTGAATCTGAATAAATTTTTCAAATGTCGTAGAGAATTCAATTACGAATCTAACACAACTTGAATCGCGTCAATCAGAGTTCGGATGAAGAATCTAGGCCCAAAAGATTCCACCCTCTTTCTTTCTTCCCCAACTTCCGGAAATAGGAGCAGAAGTTGTGGGATTTTGGTGAGGAAGTTGCAGGAATAGGAGAAGTCCAGGGGCTCCAATTACCGGGAATAGGGGAGGGGATTACTGGGAAATGGTGAGAGCATTTGAGGGAATTGGGGTGGAGTTTGCGGGAGTTGGTGAGGGAGTTGGCTTGCGGGAGAAGGGGAGAATGCAGCTGGGAATAGAGCCCCGCATTCCCGCATTACCGGTAATGCAAGAGTAAAAATTGGTCGCACTGTGTGGTTTTGAGTAAGTCCTATTCCGTCTTTTCGCAGAGTTTTTTAGCGAATATTTAAGAGGGACTTGCCCTATTTTTCGTCCAGAACCCTATCTCTACCTTCTTTCTCTACCTCCCTCTAATTTCATCTCTCAAATCCTCTCCCTTCTCTCTAACTTCTTTCCAAATCTAGGAAGCATCCCTCAAAACCTTAAACATTAACGTTGTAGAGCTCGTCAAGCTCTATCCATTTACGTACTTGGTTCGTGGGCTTGTGAAGAATCCCTCATCTAGGGATTTTGAGTTTGAATCTTCCGGTGGGTAAATCTCTATCTATTCCCTTGTGTATATATGTGTGTGTATATAGATTTCATTTCCGGAGTCGCTTCGCATCTCTTTCATGTTTCATGGTTTATGGATTATCCTTGTTTGAGGTGGCCAAGGATTTGTCTCGGTGGATGCCATAGATTGTATTAGTAGTGATTTGGGTGTAGCTTGGTGGTTGTTAGGTGAATCATGGCCATTGGAGTTTGCGGTCACCAAGTGTTTGACGAAATGTCTTACTGAATATTGAATTGTGTTTTGGAGAATTTAGACATATTGGGTTATCGTAGGACTTGTGTGGATGTATGGTTGGTCATGTTAAGTCCTTACAATCATCGTTGGTCCTTTGGAGATTAGTGGACACCTAGTGTTCGATGAAATTCCCCTTTGAATCATAGGTCACATTGTGAAGGATTTATGGTCTTGGGTTATCGTATTATTGGTAAGGATGAGTAGTAGAATGAATTTGGGTTGCAAGCCTCGTTATCGGTCCCTTAGAGATTGTTGGGTGACACACGTTCGAAGGTTTTCTCTCGTGGTGTATTGGTTGGGCAATTGGGCTAGCAATACCCGTGGGTGCATCGAGGAGAAAATGGGCTATCGACATCCTTTCCCCTTGTTGACATCAAAGAGAAATTGGGCTATCGATCTTCCCTTCGTGGCATTGTTGCATCGTCATGTGGTTCGCCTTGGTTTCTCTTAGTACCATAACGGTGGAGATGCGTTGATCTTGTTGGGTGGTGCCCTTGCTTTCGTCAAGGAGGATTGGTGATTTGAGGAACTTGATAATGAACGCAAAATATTCAATAAACGTCAAACATGAGGGATGAATCCATGAGGATCTCTCTTTTATAATCATGAATCCACTACCTCAATTTTACCTAACTCAAGAATAATGATCATGTGAGGAAAGACTGTTATTTTCTGCGGCATAGGGAGAATGCCAACTATCGCAGAGCAAATGGGTTGGAGAAGTTTCTTTCGGGTTGGTATCTATCTGGGTTGCGGATGTTTGTTGCTGCCCTCCCCGCGTTACATCTTTCGTTGTGCGTAGGGTGCAAACTATCATAGCGCAATTGGGCGGGCGACGTTTCTTTCTTGTTGGCACCTATCCGGGTTGAGGATGTTGAGTTTCCCTCCCCGCGGCACGTGTGTCGTTGTGCGTAGGATGCCACTATCGCAACACAATTGGGCACGCGAAGTTTTTTTCATGTTGGTATCTATCCGGGTTTAGGATGTTTGTTGATGCCCTACCCGTAGCACATTTGCTTGAGTGATTGATTAATAATTGAAATTTACCTCAATCTCCAAATATTTCAAAGTTAAACAAGAATCAAATCCATCACAATACCTTTGGTGGTCAAAAGGTTTGGTGATGAGGTCGCATCGAGATCTTGTTGTTTTGGTTCCTTTGGGTTCTTCTAGTGAGTCTTGGAGTTGGTCTTGTTCTCGTAGTGACGAGCGTTGTGGTTGTGATTGGGTTTCACTTGATCGATCTTTGGAGGTATCACTTAGCTCTCACGTTGGGTTGTGTCTTTGGTGCTTGAGTGTGAGTTGCACTTCACCGTTGGTTGATCGTTGAGGTATTGCTCAGCTTTCACTGTCGGTTGCATGTTGGTGTTGGGTTGCTTTGAGGTTGTGTCGCACTCACTTGGTTTGGATTTCCTTTCTCTCATTTTTTCCTTTCATGTGGATACTTAGGCACGCACCCGCAGGTGCATGCTTGATAGTAGTTAGGGGTTCTCCTACTGAGCTATTATTTGCTTAGACCCTCCTTTCTATTCTTTTTCTAGAACTTGTTGCAAGGCTTGTCGTGGTTGTGGACTTGGAGTTTGGCTTACTGCTGGATCCTTGAAAGCGTGCCACTTTGGTCCACTTTGCATTTCTTTACTCATGCCTTCCTTTCAGTTGTAGTAGCCTGTTGTATATCTAATCTTCCGCACTCTGTATTTCTTTATGATTTCTTTTGGTATCATATGCACTGTAATGGTTACTTCAACTGATATATATCTGGATGACAAGTAGTTTATTTCCCATTTACTGTTTTATGATTATTTCAAAAAAAATGATTTGAAAATTTGGGGCATGGCAATCTAGCTCTGTGATGTCCAAGAATTTAGGAAACACAAGAATATGTAAATTATGCAGTAATTTAAAGAAATAGATAATTACTAATTTTGGCTTGATCGGGTTGTATTTTTTGGGACATGTCATCTCTAGTGAGGGTATTTGTGTAGACTCTAAAAAGATTAAGGCCGTTGTGAATTGGAAAATACCAACTAGTGATGGAAATTTGTAGTTTCTTGGGATTGGTAAGTTGTTATAGGTGATTCATTGAAAGATTTTCATCTATTGCTATGCCTATGACTATGCTTACTAGAAAGGGAGTAAAATTTGAATGGTCAGAAGAGTGTGAAAATAGTTTTCGAGTGTTGAAGGAAAAATTGGTTTCGGCACCTATATTGACTATTCTGGAGGGTACGGAGGAATTGGTGATTTATAGCGATGTGTCACATTGTGGTTTGGGTTGTGTGTTGATGCAGCGAGGGAGAATGATTGCATATGCGTCGAGGAAATTGAAAAATCATGAACGTAACTACCCTACACATGACTTAGAGTTGGCGGCCATAGTTTTTGCTTTACAACTTTGGAGGTACTATTTGTTTGGAGTAACTTGTGAAATTTTCACCGACCACCAAAGTTTGAAATACCTATTTACCCAAAACGATTTGAACTTGAGTCAACATAGGTAGATGGAGTTGATTAAGAATTACGATTGTAATATACATTATCACCCGGGGAAAGCAAATGTGGTTGCGAATGCTTAGAAAACTTATGAATAGGGTATCTTGTTTGACTTGTGTTAGGGTGGAAAACTTTTCTGAAATGAGAAGTTTGGGTATTGAATTGTCTTTGGGTTCAAATTATGCTCTTTTGGCAAATCCTGTGGGCGAGACCGTTGTTTTTGGATCAAATTATAGAGGTTCAAAAGCATGAAGTGTTCCTAGAGAAGGTACAACAACAAATTTTATTGGGAGAAAAATCAAAGTTTTGTATTCGGTGGGATGATATGTTGATGTTTGGGAATCGAATTTGTGTACCGGATAATGTGGAGCTTAGGAGAAATATTCTTGAGGATGGTCATAGTTCTAATTTTGTTATGCATTTGGGGTCTACAAAATGTATCGTGACTTACGGGAAACTTACTGGTGGAGAGGGATGAAGTGGGATATAGCCGATTTAATTGGTAGGTGCCTTACATGTCAAAGGGTGAAGATTGAACACCAACGACCGAGAGGATTAGTGCAAAGTTTACCGATACCCGAGTGGAAATGGGAGCATGTTACAATGGACTTTGTCATGGGTTTGCCTAAGTCCAAGGGGAATCTTGATTCTATTTGGGTTGTAGTGGATCGTTTGACAAAATCTTCTCATTTTCTTCTGGTGAGGACTACATTCTCTACAGATCGGTATGCAAAGATATATATGGATGAAATTGTGAGATTGCATAGTGCACTTGTGTCTATTGTCAGTGATAGAGACACTAAGTTTATATCGAGATTTTGGGCAAGTTTGTAGCAAGCTCTTGGTACATCTTTGAAGTTTAGTACCGCCTTTCACCCTCAAACGGATGGGCAGTTAGAGAGGACAATCCAAACGCTTGAGGATATGTTGAGATCATGTGTTCTTGATTTTCTTGGAGGTTGGGATAATTATTTGCCATTGATCGAGTTTGCTTACAACAATGGTTTTCAGAGTAGCATTGGTATGGCACCATTTGAGGCGTTGTATGGAAGAAGGTGTAGAACTCCACTTTGTTGGAGTGAGGTTACTAAGTGTCAAATTTTGGGGCCAGAGTTGGTACAAGTAGCTTCAGAGGGAGTCAATGTCATTAGAGAAAGATTGAGGGTTGCTCAAAGTCGTCAAAAAAGTTATGTGGATAACCGATGGCAGGAGCTCGAGTTTGAGGTTGGGGATCATGTGTTTTTGCGGGTTTTACCATGGAACGGCGTCATTCGTTTTAAAGGAAAGGTAAGTTAGTGCCAAGGTATATTGGACCTTATGAGATCATAGATAGAGTAGGGGCAATGACATGTCGTTTGGATTTGCTGGTGGAGTTGTCGCAGTTGCACGATGTCTTTCACGTGTTTATGCTTCGAAATACGTGAATGGTCTGACACATGTTTTAGAGGTGGATCCATTGGAGTTGCATGAAGATTTGTCATACGAGGAAAGGTCGATAAAGGTTTTGGATTACAAGGAGTAAGTGCTACGCTCTAAGGTGGTCCATTTGATCAAAGTCTTGTGTAAGAATCATGGAGTCGAGGAAGCGACTTTGGAAAGCGAGGATGCAATGCGGGAGAAACATCCACACTTATTTTCAGGTATCTTTTGTTATATTTAAATTTCGGGGGCAAAATTTTCTAAGGGGGAGGAATTGTAATACCCGTATGCTTACTTTTCAATTATTAATCCTTTTAATTATTTTTTGTAAATAATTAATGTCTCTTATATAATGATCGGGTTAAACCTTGAGGTATAAAAGTTTGGGGATTATAGAAGTAGAGAGTTTTAAGAGTGTCTTGTGATAAATTGAGGTGGGAATTTGAGGTTAAGGGTAATATAGATGGTTAACAATAATTTTCAATCCTTAAGGTTTTGTATTGAAGTATTAATCGAACTTGGGGAAGTCATAGAATGACCTTAGGATGTCATTTTGAGGTTTAGAATGTTTAGAAAGTGTTAGGTTTTGAGTTAGGAAGGTTGAGAGTGAGTTTGAAAGATTTTGGGGGTCATACTGGTTCCTCGTCTGGACCAGGGTTGGGGCTCATCCAAACGGGAAACCAGAAAGTTTAGCCAAAGGATTTTTGTTGAGGCTCGTCCAGACCAAAAAGGAGTTCGTCCGGATGAGGATCGGTAGTCTGGACGGGGATGTGGCTCATCTAGATGGGACGCACGATAGATTAATTGTTTTAAGGGTAAACTTTGGTTTCACCCCCTAAGCGGTTTAAAAACTACCTAATACATTTTATGGTTCATTATACTGATATTAGCCTCCATTTTGGTGCTCTAACCTAGAGAGAAAATCATAAGAGAGAGAGAGAGAGAGAGAGAAAGAGGGAAACTCCATTGAAGAAACCTCCTTGGTTCAAGGAGATTTGTGCAGTGTGGGTGGTGATATCATCTTATGGCTCAAATCTCTTGGTAAATTCTCTAATCCTTGTGTTATATGAACTCTCTTCCTATCTTTTCAACACATATTTGAGTTTAGTTTGTGTATCGAGTTCATGTTCAAGTATATTGTGTATTTTGATTGGATGTATGGATTTCTCAAAAAGGGTTTCATGGATTAAGAGTGTTTCCATGTTTTATGAAAATTTATGTTTGTATATGGTTTTGAAATTGAGATGCTTGTTAACCTTGGGATCTAGGAAGTCTATTGATGGTTATATTTATATTTTCGTTGTCAAAACTCATGCGTAAGCATATGGTGTTTATGTATAACTTGGGAAAAATCATGTGAGATTTTGAGCAGGGTGAATGGAGTAGTCCATGGTTAGGGCTCCTTTATTATTGTAATTCATATAAATAATTTCATATTCCTTGTTCAATTTATATATATTGTGGAGTGAAATTGATGGATTGTTTGGACAGGGAATCTCGTGGAAAACTCGGAAGCCACAAACAAAGGCAAAGGGAAAATTGGATAAGCGATGTTGGTGAGTGTAAGGATGTAGCATTTTGATTTTTAGATGCTTGTGTACTTTTATTTTATAGTAATTGCATAAATCATAGAAAGTTGCATAGCATGTTGTATGTGTATAGAATATGCATGTTTTTTGAGGGGAAATTAGCCTATGGCAAATGTTTTGAGAAAGAGGTTTTGATGGAAATTATAGCCCTTGGGCATGATTTTGGAAAAGAGTTGAAAAGTGATTTATATAGTATAAGTATATACAATTGGGAGAATTACTCATTGTAGACTATGCATGGGACGTATGGTAGATGATGGTGGTGCCTATATGGCCATGGGGGATGCCCCTTTTATATGTTGAAGTCGGGCTGCGGTTAGGTGACATGTTGGAAATAGGGTTGTGGTTCTATATTATAGTGTACGGGGTGCACGAACTATTGCATATAGCAATAGCTATTTTGAAAATAAAAGTGCATGGGATGTCCACTATGTTGAAAAGGGTTTGCGGTCCAACTATACTATGTATGAAAGGTATTTTAAAAATGTGGGAGTTAAGAGTGGTTTGTAAACATTATGAATTGCATCTTTCCTCTTTTTGGAAACATTATGAATTGTAAAGTTAAACTGTGCTTTTACTTGCCTTTCATCTAGAACTTGCGATGCATATGTTCACATCTGTTTTCCTTGTTTTGACTTGGAAAATAGGTATCGAGATTAGCGGTCCACTACGAAGCCAGAGAGATGTCTTATGCTTGAAGCTTGGAGCTTGGCTAGTGTTATTCTTCTTGGTAGTAGTTGGCTCTCTAGTAGCTTTGTTATTTAATTGCTTATAGATGATGTTATTATTTCATAGGGTGGCACTTAGTAGAACATTTATAATATGTCAGTACCTTTTGGTTGTTGCAACATTTTGGTATGATATCATTGTAGTGATGAGACATTGATGGTGAGTTGTGGTTATCTCACTTGATATTCATGATTTTATTTGAGGTATTTAATTAAGAAAAAAAATTATTTCTTGGTTTATCGGACGCAGAGATTTGCAGAAAATAGGTCACAAATATGCTTGATCGGACGAGGTTTTCACAAAATAATTATTAAAAAACCTCTTCTGATCAAGCACCTGTGAACTATTTTCTTGTGAATCTTTACGTAGTACCTTAAAAATACGTTCTGAACGCATCTGTCAGTTCTAATTTTTAAAGAAATGATTGCATGATACTTGAGTGGTTCACTATACCACCGAAAATTCATGAAATAAAGCAAATTCTAATAGGATGAAGTCCCTCCATAAACTTTTGTTCCACAAAATTTCTCATAAAACCTTAGAAACATGTATCTAAACACATCTAACGGTGTGGATTGTCATCCTTGAGTTGGCATGGCATAGCTACTTTACATTATACTATAGCATACTAACTCAGTTCATATAGAAGTTATAGCGATATATATAGTTGAAAGGTAAGTGCGTAATAGTTCTTATGATTGTTCGATCTAAGCCGTTAGAGTTTAACATCTTATCGATTATATCATTCTCTCCAAATTTGATGTTATTTTTATATCGGCAACCACACGATCAGATCACATTCGCTTTATTTCATAGAATTTTGATTGTATAGTGAACCACTCATGTGTCAAACAATCATTTGTTTAAAATTTAGAACTGGTAGATGCATTCAAAACGTGTTTTATTATAATACACACAGATTCACAGAAAAATAGGTCA
>NMUG010011391.1:0-10646 GCA_002855965.1 Monotropa hypopitys
GAACTTGTGATGGGACTCCATGGAATATTCATACCACGAATCAAAGGAAATAACTTGGAATAGACTTATGATGGAATTCCAAGGGGGAACTCACCCAAGAACAAAAAGGGAAAACGTAGAAGAAAGTGTACTATAGAAGGATATAAATCGTACAAAGAAAGCAAGTAAGGGAATATCTCAAACGTTAACAGAATATGTAAGTCACGCAGTTAACTCCATGGATAGATGGCAAGGTTTGAGAGTGGTGTGTTACAGCTACCCATATATGCGTTGCACAGAATATTGATGGTTCCCTAGACTAATACCCCTGTGTAGAAAATGGATTATGACGACTGAGATTGAGTTGGTTTAGTCATTGGGCTTGACACTTTTATTTCCCTTGTACTTGCCGAGGTTAGTTGACTGACCTATAGCTAGGTCGCCCTTCACTGCTTACGTTTCCGTCGCTTTACTGCTTTACTGCTTGTGCTTCTCTCTCTAGCTTTGCCACTATTGTTGTCACTGTTGTTGTTCTAGTTCTTTACAGTTTCTACTTGTGCTGGCCCCTTCTAGGCATGCACCACCCGTGCATGTTTGGTAGTGGTCAGGAGTTTATCTACTGAGCCGTGGTATGCTCAGACCTTCGTGCCCCCCCCACAGGTTGTTGCAGAGACGTGTTGAGATTGTTGAGCTTGGAGCTTCGTCATCTTCCGGGTTTTCAGGGATCGTCGCAGCAGGTTTCACTTGGTACTTTTGTTGACTCCCGAGAGTGGGATGTACCCTCACTCTCCTTTTTGTTTAGTACAGTTGTAGCCATTTGGCATTCGTTCTAGCTTCCGCTTTTCTTTTCATATTGTATCATTTGTAACTTGAAATGTAATGAGAACAGAATTGAATGTATAGATACTACAAGTAATGTTTCCCTCCTGCTTTCTTTTAAATTGTTTTAAAAAAAATGGTTTGAAAATCCGGGGCGTGACATTTTAATTATTAGTGTAAATGCAAATGATGCCTTAGATGATTATGTGAATTATCTGGCAATTGTCACGATGATTTTAGAGGATAGGGCAGGGTCGTGACAGAGAGTCTCTGGTATTGAGTTAGTATAATTTTGGGTTGTTCTGGCAATATGCCGAGGGCTTTCTGGGCCTATTATGACCCCGAAATATTCTAGAAAATAAAATATATTCTTCATGAAAGCTATAGGGAATTTCATTACGAAAACAACGCAATTTAAATCAACCCAATCGGAGTTTGGACGAAGAAGTTATGCCCGAAATACTTGGTTGCAGTTTATCTTGAAGGTCAGACGCACTGGATATCTCTATCTAGCATTTCTGAGATATCGGTATCCTGTCCTGCGGGATTTTTGGCAGATTTTAGTTAGGGACGTTTTGGTCTTTTCCAGGGGCAGTATATATATCATATAAATGTGTATTAGGGTCCCAAAAGCCCTAATTTCAGTCTCCCATCCCTCTCTCCATCCATAATCTCTCTCTCTCTCTCTATATATATATATATATATCTTATATTCTCTTCTTCTCTCTAAATTTCTTGAAGATTGGTTGGGCTTTGAAGAAAACTTTCTTCACAAACATTGACGAGGATGACAAGGGCTTTCCATTGGTATGCTTGGTTCGTGTGGGTGTGAAGAAGCTCTCATCTAGAGCTTTCAAGATTTGGTGTTCTTGGTGGGTAAAATTTCTTTCTCCTATCTCGTGTGTGTATGTGACTGAAACATTTTCCTTACTTATGAAGTCACCATGTATATATCTCATTTTGTGGTCTAGAGTTTGTCTAGGCTCAATATTGAGGATTATGGTTGTGGTTGGGTGATAGAGAAAGGTCTAGTAAGGAAAATATATGGCCCTTAAAATTCATGAACACCTTATGTTCAATGAAATTCCTAAGAGAGTCCTTGAATCAAATCTTGGAGAATTATGATCATAGGGTTGTTTTAGAACCCATATATGTATGTGTTTGGGTGAGAGGAGTTCATTAAAATAATCATATGACCTTGGAATTTATTGGGCACCATGTGTTCGACAAAATTCCTAAGCTAGGCCTTCGGTCGATTTGGATTGTCTAGGACTTACTTAGGTGCATTGGAGTGGAAATAATGATGTTGGGATGGTTATAGGATCCCATTATGCATCTTGGCATCTTGACTCGATTTGTAACGATCCGTATTTTATAAAGTATTTTCGAAATTCAATTCGTCTCGTAAATTATATTTAGAATCTTGAATTATTTTATCTTAAAATCTTAGTGTGATTTTAAGGTGGTTGACCCTATATTATGATAGAGAATCCGATTATGAATCCAATGCAACTTGAATCACATCAATCGGAGGTCGGACGAAGAAATTACGATTGAAATACTCTCGGTAGTCCCATTTTGGAAATTCTGGAAATTTCCTCTAGGGGACCGGTCTCCCTAAAATCAAGGGACCAGTCTCTATCGCAGCAGAAAGGTCCCGAGTGTAAAGGGACCGGTCTCTCAAAAATAAAGAGACCGGTCTCTCTTGAAGCAGAGAGGTCCCGGAGGTGAAGGGACCGGTCTCCCCAAAATCAAGAGACCGGTACCCCTGTGTAAATTTCTGACAGCTTTGGTTTCATTAAGGGCATTCTTGGTACTTCAAGTGGGGGAGTATATAAGCACTAGAGGGTCCGAAAATACACCATCTCCTTCATATTTTCCAACAGCCACCCTCTACCCTCTCTCTACATCCATTACATATTCTCCCACTTCTCTCTAAAAATCAAGGACCTTCCAAGGGGATTTTGAAGAAATCCCGAGAAGAAAGTGTGTTCTACGCGTCTCAAGCTATCCGGGAAGCACCATAGCTCGTCCATTCGTCGATTTTCAGATTTTCGGAATTGTTGGAAAGCTCCTTGAGGTAGGAAATGTTTATTATCTAGTATGTTCTTGATTGTGCTCCTCCCTATCCCCTTGTGTGAGTTCTTAATTTTGTTCAATTTCATGTCTAGATGCAAAATCATAAATTGACCTAGGGTGTGGTCTTGAATCATAAAATTGGTTGAGGGCTTATGAGTCTTACGTGTTTAATTGCATTCCATGGGGTTCAATTTCATGTTTAAGTGTTTTGGACAAAACCCCCCAATTTTGGGAAAACAGACTTCTATAATTTAGGGCTTTTGGTGTATTGATCATCTCATGATAGAATTGAATGTGAAATCATGAAATTGGACACAAAACATGTAGAATTGACATGTTGGACATATTGATCATATGTGGAAAATCATGAGATAGTGTGTGGGTTTCATATTGTATCATTGAGTCATGCATGGATTGAATTGGAATACATGGCACTTGTATGAAATTTACTAGCATTGGCTAGGAGTGATAACATGATGGACTCAATGAACGAAACACTATAACGTACGCGATGGATACAATTGACTAGCGTTGGCTAGGTGACGTAGTGATAGGGGTATGATTGATCTTGTATACGGAAACGGACTTATGATGGGGTTTCTGGGATGGTCGCGCCATCCACGACATTGTGCATAATGGGGGTTACTTGGCCCTCCCAACGATTACTTGGGGAACGACGGACATGATGGTTAGTGGGTTTGGCCACCTACTAGACTACTCCTACTCTATCAAATGTTACATGACACGTTGACACGTTGGACTAGGATAGCCTGGGGTGGACTTTTGATGGGATCCCATGGCATATCCATGATTACTAAACACGATGGTTGAACAATTCGAATAACTTGGGGTGGACTTATGATGGGATCCCAAGGGTTATTCATGGTATGATTTCGAAAAGGAAAATGTTGAACATACATACTTATATCAAGGAAAGAAGATGGAAAATCATATGCATGTTCTTAAGCACTTGTTCTAGTGGCTTATTAGTGTATTCACATGTGGTTATGTGATAGAGTCACATAGTAGAAGTGGTTATTCATGGTATGAATTCAAAGATGAAAATGATGAACATTGATGCTTCTATAAAAGAGAGAGAATGGTAACTCGTATGCATGTGATGTGGGCATTGTTCTAGTAGCTATTGTCATAATAGTTGGCATATGTTGTTCGGTTAGAGTTACATGGTAGAAATGGATCATTGCCTTTGTCATGTCATGTACATATGCAAGTGTTGCATGCCCAACATTCACACACTCGTTCACGTCAGTCTTGAGCATGCTAGGTAATAGGTATTTGCTATTTTGGCGTGATACGTCTTTATTTTTCTCCACAGGTTGTGATCCTTCTTTGGGAGGCTTGGACGCTTGAGGCATTTGGAAAAGATTTGAAAGAAGTCCCCTTCTTCTCTATTTTGTTTTAAATTGAGTCTCTTGGAGCTTGTAATAGAGTAGGGAAAACTTGTAAGGTTTTGACTAGTACTTCTCTCTCTCCCTAACTCAATGGTTTGGATTCGGTTTGTAATGAATTAAACTCATGTCTGGATTTTCATATTTATGTGTGATTGGGATGGTTGGTACTTAGATATTTATTAACGAAGTGATGGTCCATAGTTGCTCACTATTTTTAAATGATTTCAAAAAAAAAAATGGTTTGAAAATCTGGGACGTGACAACTTGGTATCAAAGCTTTCGGTTTCGAAAACTTAGGCCTTTGGTGAGACTCTTAGTCTCTATGGGTTGCATGGAGTATTGTTGCATTGTCTAGCATGCGTGTGAATATGTACAACATACATTGGCATGATCCATAGGCTTCTGTGAGTTGTGGAGTATACATGTGCATTGTTCCTTTCCTTGGGTGTAGCCGTGTTGTTCGATTCCGTTGATTATGAGAATCCGTAGTTGATATTGTCTGGTATCCTTCTCTTTGGTTAAGCCTTACTTCGTCGATTGAGTTGTCTGTTAGAGCCTTGTCTTGTGCTCCTTTCTCATTGAATTCATGATCTTTGTAGAAATGGCTTATTGTCGTGGTAGAAGAGCGGGTCGTGGTCGCCGGGGTGCGCATGCCCAGGACACTCATAGCGAAGAGGTTAACAATAGGATGAGTGGGTTGGAGGATGAGTCCCCTCCTGTCATTTTGGATCCTCAGGGGTTTGTTACTCCTAGTCAGTTTACTCGAGAGCTTGCGACCGCCAGGGTCGGAGCCAGTAGTGGGTTTGTAGTACCACGGGAAAATGCGGAAAATTGCATGATTTAAGCACTTTGGAAGTTTAGACGTATAGACCCTTCTGAATTTAATGAAGAGGGTGATCCACTTGATACTGGCCATTGTCTATATTAAGGTGACCTCCGAGCCTGTCTTGGCATCTATTAGAGGGTCTTGTGTGCGTCGGACTTGTTTGTTTTGATAGTATCCTCTGGGTAATAAGGGTGATTCCTGCTCTAACGTGGTGAGCTATTTCGAGTCCTTTATTCTTAGAGCATGAACGAGTTTCTTCGTTGACTCTGGTAGTGATTGGGCTTCTTTTCCTCGGTGTCGATTGTTGGTGGACGTAGTTGCGGCTTGTCGAGCCTATCCCTTCGTAGGAAGCAGACTGTTGTTGTTGCCATTGTGGCTTTTGAGTCAAGTTCTAGTGACGAGTGGTGGAACCTTGTAACGGTAAGTTGGTGGATTCCCGTTTGCCCTCCTAGTGAGGATGACAATTTTGCATGTGATCTGATGATCGTTTCTTGAGTTCTCTTTCTGGTGGTCACTGATAAACTCCTTGTGCGATATTCCTCGTAGGAGGATGTCGTTCTTCTTGATGGTGCTGGTTTGATGATCGTTCTTGTGGTTAGAAATTTGTAGTGCTCTTGCGATTGAGCCTTAAATTCTAGTTCCATTCGTAACATTGATTGTTGGAGTTTGTCGTTTGCACCTTTGGGGTTGTTTGCCTCTTTGTGGTTGAGTTTCAACTCCCGTTCTCGTTGCACGGTAGACCTCTTGCCTGAGGGGCTTGTAGTTGAGGTTTGTCTACCTTTGGGATTAATTGGGTCTCCCTAGTGTGTATAGTTTCTTGTGTAAAGCATGGAATCTTAGCGTAGCCCTGCTTGTGGGATTGTAATTGGTGGTTGCTTCGTGATGTGTTAGTACTTGGTAATCTAGTGATTTTGACCTCCTTCGGAATGAGGATATCATGGTGTGGTAAGGCCTTGTCATGGCAGAGATCGTGTAGTTTACTTGGGATGTGAAGTATCCTTGGGTTAGTAGGTTCTCAGAATCCGATTACGAATCCAACGCAACTTGAATCACATCAATCGGAAGTCGGACGAAGAAATTATGATTGAAATACTCTCGGTAGTCCCATTTTGAAAATTCTGGAAAATTCCTCTAAGGGACCGGTCTCCCTAAAATCAAGGGACCGGTCTCTATCGCAGCAGAAAGGTCCCGAGTGTGAAGGGACCGGTCTCCCAAAAATCAAGAGACCGGTCTCTCTTGAAGCAGAGAGGTCCCGGAGGTGAAGGGACCGGTCTCCCAAAAATCAAGAGACCGGTACCCCTGTGTAAATTTTTGACAGCTTTGGTTTCATTAAGGGCATTCTTGGTACTTCAAGTGGGGGAGTATATAAGCACTATAGGGTCCGAAAATACACCATCTCCTTCATATTTTCCAACCCTAGCCACCCTATACCCTCTCTCTACATCCATTACATATTCTCCCACTTTTCTCTAAAAATCAAGGACCTTCCAAGGGGATTTTGAAGAAATCCCTAGAACAAAGTGTGTTCTACGCATCTCAAGCTATCCGGGAAGCACCATAGCTCGTCCATTCGTCGATTTTCAGATTTTTGGAATTTTTGGAAAGCTCCTTGAGGTAGGAAATGTTTATTATCTAGTATGTTCTTGATTGTGCTCCTCCCTATCCCCTTGTGTGAGTTCTTAATTTTATTCAATTTCATGTCTAGATGCAAAATCATAAATTGACCTAGGGTGTGGTCTTGAATCATGAAATTGGTTGAGGGCTTATGAGTCTTACGTGTTTAATTGCATTCCATGGGGTTCAATTTCATGTTTAAGTGTTTTGGACAAAAACCTCCAATTTTGGGAAAACCCTAGACTTCTATAAATTAGGGCTTTTGGTGTATTGATCATCTCATGATAGAATTGAATGTGAAATCATGAAATTGGACACAAAACATGTAGAATCGACATGTTGGACATATTGATCATATGTAGAAAATCATGAGATAGTGTGTGGGTTTCATATTGTATCATTGAGTCATGCATGGATTGAATTGGAATACATGGCACTTGTATAAAATTTACTAGCATTGGCTAGGAGTGATAACATGATGGACTCAATGAACGAAACACTATAACATACGTGATGGATACAATTGACTAGCGTTGGCTAGGTGACGTAACGATAGGGGTATGATGATCTTGTGTACGGAAACAGACTTATGACGGGGTTTCCGGAATGGTCGCGCCATCCACGACATTGTGCACAATGGGGGTTACTTGGCCCTCCCAGTGATTACTTGGGGAACGACGGACAGGATGGTTAATGGGTTTGGCCGCCTACTAGACTACTCCTACCCTATCAAATGTTACATGACACATTGACATGTTGGACTACGATAGCCTGGGGTGGACTTTTGATGGGATCCCATGGCGTATCCATGATTACTAAACATGATGGTTGAACAATTCGAATAACTTGGAGTGGACTTATGATGGGATCCCAAGGGTTATTCATGGTATGATTTCGAAAAGGAAAATGTTGAACATACATACTTATATCCAGGAAAGAAGATGGAAAATCATATGCATGTTCTTAAGCACTTGTTCTAGTGGCTTGTTAGTCTATTCGCATATGGTTGTGTGATGGAGTCACATAGTAGAAGTGGTTATTCATGGTATGAATTCAAAGATGAAAATGGTGAACATTGATGCTTCTATAAAAGAGAGAGAATGGTAACTCATATGCATGTGATGTGGGCATTGTTCTAGTAGCTATTGTCATAATAGTTGGCATATGTTGTTCGGTTAGAGTTACATGGTAGAAATGGATCATTGCTTTGTCATGTCATGTACATATGCAAGTGTTGCATGCCCAACATTCACACACTCGTTCACGCCGGTCTTGAGCATGCTAGGTAATAGGTATTTCCTACTTTGGCGTGATACGCCCTTATTTTTTTCCACAGATTGTGATCCTTCTTTAGGAAGCTTGGACGCTTGAGGCATTTGGAAAAGATTTGAAAGAAGTCCCCTTCTTCTCTATTTTGTTTTAAATTGAGGCTCTTGGAGCTTGTAATAGAGTAGGGAAAACTTGTAAGGTTTTGACTAGTATTTCTCTCTCTCCCTAACTCTATGGTTTGGATTCGGTTTGTAATGATTTAAACTCATGTCTGGATTTTCATATCTATGTGTGATTGGGATGGTTGGTACTTAGATATTTATTAATGAAGTGATGGTCTATGGTTGCTCACTATTTTTAAATGATTTAAAAAAAATGGTTTGAAAATCTGGGGCGTGACACGATTGAGAGGTCTATGGGTGAAAACATGATAAATGTAGTAGTCCCTTATATTGTTAAGGTCGACTTGGGGTCTCCCTTGAATTTGTCAAGGTCGAGGTATCAAAGTTTATGGTTCACTCCCTTGATTTTTTTAAGGTTGAGTATTGGTTTTGAAACACTTAATTGAGTATGAATTGAAATATTTGATTATCTCCCTTGATCCTGCCAAAGTTGAGCTATTACTTGAAGAAATTAACAAATTGGTTCAATATACCCAATGAACGTCAAATATGGGGGATGTACCCTATGATGGCTATTCATACTCAATCTTGAATCCATCACTTATGATTCACAAATATAATGAAAATAATGGAGATGGATGAAATGTTGATTTTGGGCAATTCGTGCCCATTCGATCACCCTCGAACGTGTTAAGTGGGAGATATATGTTTCCGTAAGTCATGGAATATCTAGTGATCACCGACGGGTTAGGATCTAGGAAATAAGGATTTGACCAAAGTGGGAGATACGAGTTCCCATATAAGTCTCGGAATATACTGGAAGCACTAGTTGGTGGGTTCCAGGACATCTTAGCACAGTGATTACTCCCTTGATTTTGTCAAGCTTGAGACGTGACCCTCTTGTTTCGTCAAGGTGGAAAAATATGAAAAAATAATAATAATGAATGAAAATTGGTTATCCCTTGTTTAGTCAAGGTGAATGTGCATGGCTCCCTTATTTCGTCAAGGTTGAGAGAATTTGGAAACCTACTTCAATCACTCAAATATCTCAAAGTTGCAAGTGAACTCAATCTATAATAATGTTTAAGGTTGAAGGAGAATTTGGGATAGGCTAGTGAGTGATGCCTTGGTGGTGTAGTTTTTTGGGCCCTTCTAGTAGGTCCTTAGGGTTGTCTTACCCTAGTAGCAAAGATAAAGCTTGTGTTTAGGTTGTAGTCCACTTTGGTTGGGCCTTGGAGACCTTCATCTTGCATTCTTGTGGCATTGCGGACTTGAGTTTTCATTTATTATCGGTTGTGTTGGCCATATGTTTTGATGGTGCATTATTTACATAAATATAGTATTTATAAAATGATTTTAGAATTCCTTAAATTATGGCTTAAATGTTTAAATCTTTATTTAAATTAAGAAATTGTGTTTATGTGCTTAATTTCTACATTATTCTTATATTTAAGCCCAAGAGATTGTTCATCATAGTTTAAATCTTTTTAAACTCTCTTAGGACTATTTGAAATTCATTTAATGTCCCTTAGACTTGTATTCTTTGGTTAAATATTTCCTCTAAGGACTTTAAACTTTACAAAATTTATAATATAAGTTTCGTATATGTTTCACAAGTTTATAAATCCTCTTAAAGAAACTTACATAAGTATATAAATCTTGAATAAAAGTATTTTGGTAACTTCCCTTAGTCTTACTATGCCCTCATTTTCAATATTCTGAAAATTGCTCTAACCGGTACGCAAACTGGCATACCGGGCAGTATGCCGGCCGGCATACCAGTTCCCATACCGGATTTTGTCAAAATTAGGCAGTAGGTTGGCTATGTTCAAAGATTCAAATTTTAGCCTAACCGGCATACTGGCCGGTATTCCAGACGGCATACCGGTGGCATACTGGTCTCATACCGGCCTATGTTAAATTGTGCAGATTCAAATTTGAAAGCCAAAATAATTACACTTATGCCACTACAATGGCTATAAACGGCTATATGAAGATTGAAGGCTATTTAATGCTTGCCAAAGACTTGGGAAGAGCTCTTACAACTCGTACAAGCCTCCATACATACTAGAAGCTCTCAAAACACTCTTTCTCTTTCTTTCTATGCTTTATTGTCATACTTCTAGAGTGAGGCTCAAATTGTAGTAGTTGTAGGTATTCATTGTTATATCTTTCAACCCTACTTTGTAAGGAGAATAAATTTCTCCGTAGCTACTTGTTATTCTCATTTATTGAAGACCAAAGAAGTGGTTCTTTGGCATTGATTGAAGGAAGGTGGGAGCCACCTCGAGAAGGAGCTCATTTGTAAAGGATGAGACAACTACCCGAAAGTTGTAAGGGTTTATTAACACCCGAAGGTTGAATAGCTAGTAGAACTCTCACCGTATTTGTGAGAGAAGTGGATGTAAAGTTGGAGATTGGATCCTCCAATCGAACCACTATAAAATTCTTGTCTCAATTTTCTCTCTCTCTCTCTCTCTCTCTCTCTCTCGTTCTAGTTTCATTCTCTTATCTCTCTAGCTTACT
>NMUG010011392.1:0-10643 GCA_002855965.1 Monotropa hypopitys
TACTAAGATGCTATTTTCAGATATACTTCCGATAAATTATATCAGTCATTTTTTGTTTCATTTGACAGTTCTATTGTTGTTCATGATTCTAAACTCACACTAAATATCGCCTAACTTCCTGGTATTGATGGAATTGAGAGTTAAATTAGGGTATGGAGCTCAAGCCTAATTCATTTACAAGCTATGTAACATTTTTCTTTGGACCTGTATTTGTAGCTCTGGCTAGTTCTTGGCGTCTTTTTGATGGCAACAAGCCTAAGGATGTATGCAACTTGTCAGCAACTTCAAACTCAGGCCCAAGCCCATGCTATTGCAGCCAGTGGGCTTCTCTTCATTGAATCCCATTATGTGTTTCTCTTTTGTTTTTTTGGGTACTGCATATGCTCTTTTTACATTGCTCAATTGATTTTCCAAGTTCTCACTACGTCGAGATCTGTATTTGTCTCAATATATATGCTTTATGTGATTTTATCATTTGTTTGTTACGTATAATCACCTATAGCTGCACAAATTGATTGGACTGTGATTTGGCCTTCGTCCACAATGGGAATTGTCATTAGTAAATATGCAAATGGCATTGGCATTCATCTTGGAAATGCCTTTGTTGCTCCATTCAAAAGTATTTTTGGTGGATCTTGTGAGTAAGGATGTTTTTCTTTTATTGGGATTCGATTCTATAAGTGTTCTTTATTGATTTGGTATAATATTGTTGTTTCAGGTCTCTCGGGAAGGCATCTCCATGCATGAATGCATTTGCCGTAGGTCAAGCTGCAACATTCAAAATATTTGAGACAATAAATCAGAAGCTTGAGATAGATGCATATGACATGAAAGGGAACAAAATGGATGATATTCATGGTGATATATAGTTGATGGATGTTCATTTTAGTTATCTAGCGACCAGATGAGAAAATATAGTTGAGGGATTTTCATTTTAGTTATCTGTGATTGATATGTCGAATGTTATGAAAGACGGATGATGAATTTTGTGATAGTAATTTTATATATGATGGATTTTGTTGACATTATGTACTCTTGTTTATAGAAGAATGATATTATGGATATGAATATGTTCAGATTTTTCTTGTAGTGAAATATTTTGTCTCTAAAGAGTTGAAGTTATAGGATTGGAGACAATATTTTGTCACTATAATAAATGTACTTGTTACGAAATATTTCGTCTCTGGACATTATTTAGGGACGAAATATTTCGACTCCAATATTTAAAGTTATTCAAAACACTATTTAATTAGAGACGAAAAATAATTAATGGAGACAAATTTTGTATATTATAGAGACGAAATTTTTTCCCTGTAAAGATAGTGTGCAGAGGCGAAATTTGTTTTTCGTCCCCTGTATCTTTAGGGACAGAGTAATAGGGACGAAAATGGAGACGAATTATATTCATCCCTGTATACAACAGTACGAAAAAATTACATCTTGAGACGAATATTTTTGTCTCTGTATACTGCTTTTGTTGTAGTGATAACTTCAATTACACATGTAGTCTTCCTTCTCCGACACCTCACGCGTGCAAATACATATACAATTTGTATGTATCACCTTCTATGTGGATCTTCCTCTCAATTGAGACCTCCACCGGCAAATTCCATTTGATTTACTTTATTACACTTTTCCCCTCTGATTTTATACTCTTTGCATTTTAACCCCCAAATACTTATTAAATCTTTAAATTAACTCCCAACTCATCATTTAATACTTCTTTTAATACCATAAATTCACAAATAAATTCCAAATAAATTTTCAATTAATTACTTGAGTTTTAGAATTTATTTCGAATATTTATTTCATTCGATAATATTTGTAAACACTTTAAACTCAAGTTTTAATCCTTAATTCCGCTTAATTTAGTCATAATTAAATGATAATGCATGTATTAAATGAACAGGTTTCACAAGCGATAACCAGCCCAATCGGATTGTCGGTAACCAAAGACTCTGGGTTTCATCCACGCATGTGGTTACCGATAAAATTCTCAATCGGGTTACCGATAACCAAAGCTCTATTGGGTTTCTCTATTATTCGATGTTCTCACTGGTTTTTTCATCAAATTCGATTCTCAAGCCACTTCTAAAACTCATTCAAAGTTATACTATCCTATATGTATATATGTATACCTGAAATTGAAATTCAATCCACAAAAAAAATTGATTACCTCAAACCTTAGCCGATTTCCACCTCCTGGGATTTGAGTTTTGCTCTTCTTTTTCACAATTTCCCTGAGAAGCTTATCCTTCGCCTCTGCAATTTTCTTCAGCAACCCATCATATGCAACTCTCTCTCTCTCTCTCTCTGTGTGTGTGTGTGTGTGACTTTTGTTCCACCGATTCAATGATATCCAAAACATTTGTTTTGGAGTATTCTCTCAACACATAATCACCCCTACACAGTACATGTATCTAAATTTGCATGATTTTTAATCAATTACAGTTTTCACCTCTAATTCCCAATTCTTTCAATTAACTCCATCATCTTTATATTTCATTTAATTTTCCCTTTTTATTTCCGAAGTTCTCATTTAAATTCACACAACATTTATTTAATTCTCCTCAAATTTCCGGTTAGTGCAGGCTCTGATACCATATGTAATGACTTGCCCCGCCCTGCACAATATTATCCGATTTGGCTGCCAAATCCCGGTGGACTTTCCAGGGGTCATCTATCATTGGACTACTCTAGGACGAACACAATTAACTGGGAAGTTCCAATGGGCTTTGATGCTCGGGTGACTTTAAAAGGACTTGTGCAAAGTAGTTCGTAATCTATTATTTATAACACACAACTTACATCCACCAAACGATGTGGGATCCATGATCACTCACCATAATCTCCCCCACCTAGGACCATTATGCACTTCTTGTGGGCTCAAGATTCATCCTAAGTGTTACAATCTCTCCCAATTAGGAACAGACATCCTCGTGTGTGGGGTCAAGACCTCCCTGGTCCCATATTTTCAGTTGGTGCAGGCTGTGATACCATATGTAACGATCCGCCTCCACCCTATACAATATTGTTTGCTTTGGCTGCAAAGTCCCAATGGACTTCCTAGGGGGTCACCCATCCTTAGAGTACTCTAGGACAAGCATGCTTAATTGGGAAGTTCCAATGGACTTTGATGCCCACATGGCTTTAAAAGACCTTGTGCAAGGTAGGTTCGTGATCTATTATTTATAGCACACAACTTACATCCACCAATCGATGTGGGACCCACGACCACCCACAATCTCCCCCACCTAGGACCATTATGTTCTTCCCTTGGGCTTAAGATTCATCCTAAGTGTCACATCCATCTTTAAAACTCACACAAGAGTAACCACATAAGACAAATGAAAACATGTTGTGACTAACCAAACCATAGACTTCACAATAGCTACGTACCACATGGATTAGAGTGCACTCATGTTCATATGCCAATCATGAAGAAAATTTAAGATCCATATTGATTATCAATTTCATGCATGCTAATCACTTACATGCATCTTATAACACCTATTGTTTTCTAATTTATAATCGTACTTGATCTATTATGTGAATCATGCATTTCGAGAAATAGAAAACACACATACTCCTATAGTTTGCATATAGTATAAATACAACTTCATATCTAACAAACTTATTGAATACTGACAAAAGATGCCGAGACCATCTTCATGAGACCTCAAAGGTATTAGTCACCCACGGATATAACTCTTAATAATTAATAATGGTTTAATGAACAAGGATCATCAACAAGATAATAATTCTTCTATGAACCTTAAACCCACTCAAGACTCTCAAGGGATTACCCTTATTCCAACACTAAAACTTAGGAATACCCTCACACTTATAAACCTCAAGAACCACTCACAATGGGTTACTTTAAACCCTCAAACAATGATTAGAAATGTCACCACTCACCTCAAGACACAAACCAACCCACGAACATAACCCAACTTTTCCAAAAATTCCCAGGAGGGACCGATGCCCGCATGATAGTGGGCTATTCTGTCCAAGAGGGACCGATCTCCCACTGTATTGGGAACCGGTACCCAACCAACATAAACATATTTTCATGGCAATTTCATGAACCTCTCTTCTCCAAATCACCCCAATTCGAACAAAGACTTCTAATACTTCGAACATCACACAAACTTATCAATATCCTCAACCCAAAAATGTAACATACTCAATCCCTCAAGCCCATAAACATTTCTAAGGCCACTAATCAAGAATTTCCCTCAAAACTCGATAAACTCCATAACCATGAAAAAACTAAGATCTAGTACTAATTTCATAGAATTAGAATATGATAATAAGAGGAGATGATGCTTACCATATGGGTTATAATTGTTGGTGATGATCTCTCTAAGGCGAACAAGCTAAATCCTCCTTCTTCACTTTCTCTCTCTAGAGTTTTCTCAACAATCCTCAAATACCTTAAAGAACAATGAGATACATCTCATTTGATCCAAAATACTTATTTCTCAAATCAGATTTTGAGATGAAAAGACCATAATACCCTCTTAGGATTTCACATTCTATACAATTGCCCCTCTAAATCACACTAGGGCACTATATACATGCACAACCTTCAAGGATTAACCCTTAAACTTAATTTCTTTCAATAAACCACTCCTTATGACATTTATTCCATAAATGACCTTTTCCCCAATCTAATTCAATTATTATCTAAAATTAATTAAATTCAATCGATAGAATGGGATGGGTGTGACAATATTACTTTATGCACCTAGAAACATGGTAAAATAGAAAAGATCTTTTCCATATTTAGTACCCAGACTTCAGCTTTGTCTGGATTTATCCTCTGTAAATTATATTGGTTTCATTTCTGGAAGTCCCGAATACTAACTTGGTCATCCCCATGCTGATTGTTTCTCCCCATAATGTCAACCACTCTAGCTAGAATTTGTTCTGTTCTCTCTATTGTGTCCACTGGTAGTTGAGGCTCTAGTTCTTAAGGATGTTCTATGTTTCCTTCTAAATTATATTCCATCTTTGCAATTCTAATTGTTCAATCACATTGTACATTAAGGAATTTTATAAAATTTTATTTCATATTTCACATTTATATATACACGTATATGTTACCCGACTACTAACATATAACATCTATCTTACCTATTTTAAATCTTAACGTCTTTCCTATAGTTCTGAGACAATACTAACCTTTTAATTGTTAGACAGTGTTCTGATTTTCCTAAACTTTGTTTTGATACCAAAAACTCTGTCATAATTCTAACCCATCCTTTGAGGTCATCAAGATAGATATCAGGTGATTTACCTAACCACCTCAAGCCAGAACATAACATAATTGTATTGAAATACAATAAGGAGGATCATAGACAGTAGAAGAAAGATAATATAATTAACTTGGAAATAGTTATTAATTGTAGACCAAGTATGTCTCAGAGGCGAACCTATTAATTACATAAATTTTACAATATTACATAACCTTTTCCATTCTATTTACATCATATCTACAAAGACTGAGGCAGTAGCCTTCTATGTTTCCTTTTTTTCTTCTCCTAAAAAATAAATCATTATCATAAGTTAAAGCTCGTATGAGTGATAGAATATAGAAATAAAAATTTACCATGGATAATGATTTCATAATCATATCAAAATAGAAAGCTTCATATTTCATAAAAATATCAGAGTTCATAATTGTAGAGATATCAGAGTTTTATAGAATCATAACTTTTATACTTTAAGCTTTCTACTCATTGGTCGTAATAGTCCATCATTTTCAAAAATAGAATATCATACCTCATGCATTCCTGGACAAAAAAACTAGCCGTCTGTCGCATAATCTTGTATGGATACTTAAATATTATCGTCCTCAAGTGCAAGGACACACAAATTCCAGTAGCATATTACCCCCTAGTGGTAAGGCTAGAACTGATGGCACTAATAGATTTCAAAATATTTCATAATCATGATTATAATAAAATATTTATTAAATCATCTCGCACAAATGAGGAATTCAGAAAATATACCAAAATCCTTGTATTTAAGGGTTGAGTCACTCACCTTAATCGTGCTTTAAATCCTTATTTCTTATACATAATAATAAAGAGAATTTATATTAGTTATAACTTAAACCTTATTATTTATTTCCATAATTTATTATCTTATTCCTTAAAATCTCAAGGTTCTTATTGCCCCTAATTTTCTTATTAAACTTTAAAACATATTTTTGCTCAATAATGCTTTAAAATATATTAAACCATAATCTATTTCATAGCTTTCTCTTCATTTTCCATTTATTTTCCTAACTTCTAGCCTTATCGGTAGTCGACCGATATACCAAGTGATATACCGGTTTCCATACCGGTTAATCACTCCTCGGGTTTCAAGTCTGAGCCAAAAAATTATACTAACAGGTAGCCACCGATACGGTTGACATACAGGGTGGCATGCCAGTTCCTCATCTGCCCGACAACAGGAGGTGATTTTAGCCTCTCTTCTTTGCAAAAACATATTGAAACTCACATTTTTTATCTAAATCATCTACCAACAGTTGTTTTTCATGCCCTTATACCATATATATCATCCATACTATCTTAAAGCAATAAAAATGAATCAAAACCCTAAAAACAATCTAATCATAAATTTATAGATTTTTTAAACTTCCATTTTTCCTTGAATTTCTCTTAGTTTTTAAGCTTTTAAAGTCCTAATAATGGAAGAGATGATATACTTACGTGATCTCCAACGATTTATGGTGTTCCAGGGCTCTCCTTGGTCTCCCCTCTTCTCCCTCCCATAACTCTCTCTCTCTCTCTCCCTCTCTCTTAGACTACTTCATAGAATCCCTTAGAAAATCATATTCGGTGGATAGTTTGGAAAATGATAAGTATGGGATTTAAGGTGTAATCACATGTCATGCGGTCCATTCTAACTACCATGGACCCTAAACCAATTAATTATTAGATTCTTATACATATAATCCTTATACTTATTTAAATTCTATAAAATCACATATATTAAAAAATTCCATGATCTCCCAATTAAATTTTAATTCAACTAACCCAACTTATTAATTCATTGTTTATACTACGTACAAGATTATTTGGATTAAAAACTTGATTAAATTTAGTTAATAACTTACTATCCAATATATTAAAATATATAAGTTGATTTAAAGTTATTCATAGATAATTTCATTGATAAATACAATTTAGTAAAATTATATTGGGCACTAGAACATATTCGTATATTTCAAACTTATATTAATTCAAAGAGTTACAAAAATAGAAAGTAATGCTTTAGAAATGATAAAAGAACTTATTTACTTAACTAAATTGAAATAAGAAAATTATAATTTACTAAAATTAAGTAAGAATTTATTAATATATATTTAAGCTGGTGAAAAAAATCCTAAATTTATCTAGGAAGTATAAAATTACAAATAAACTCTAAAGTGTTATAATTACAAAATAAGTTCTAATATATAATAAACTAGTATTTGCCCGTGCCGATGGCACTTGGAACTCGTGTGGCCCCGTGCAAAATATGATACTTGAAACCCGTGTGGGCCCGTGCAAAATATGATTGGGACAAAATGACATCGTACAAAATATGACACTTGAGACTGGTGTGGGCCCCGTGCGAAATATGACTGGGACAAAATGCGATGACTGTGACATAAAAGTATGACTGAGACAAAAACCGTCCTGATTTGTATATATAATTATGGAATGATCCCAAAAGTTAAATAAATTACTTACTAAATCCTAAGATTTACTCAGTTGCAAGTTGAAACCCAAAGTGTAATTAATTGTACATTTAACCATAGACATACCCAAACACACTTTAAACCCTAAAGTAAAAAAATTACACAAGGAATATTATTAAAACCCAGATTTCAGAGCAATGGACTTTAGTCACTAAATTCTCCTAACATAAGAAGGAAGAGATGTCAAGTTCTCTAAGCTTAAATAAAATTAGGAATACTTGACTGCAATAATTACAATTCAATCTTCAAGAAATAAATTATTAAATTCATTTATGTGTAAATTCTTAAATAAAAATCTGAATAACCACAAGGATGTATCAAAACCCCTTAAGCGCTACTTTATTATTGCATGACATGATTTACTATGATCGAAATATTAATTTCAATGACTTCATATGTTAGAAAAGACACAGATGAACTAGAGATTGGTGAATGTTAGTTGGGGATCACTTAGATGTTTAGGTAAATATAAACAGGAATAGTAAGTGATGATTGATGGGAACTATTGGATATTATCCATACAATCAAATGTTGGAATCTGTTAAAGGTTATCTATAAGATTCAAATTTGTTGGAGAATCCAGTGTTATTGAAGATGTATTGATAATATTCGACATCATAGATGTGACACTGTGAAATACTCCTCATGAATGGTGTTATGGTTATTTTGTACTAAGGTTGCAGTTAGTATCTTATATGTATTTCTCAAGGGTAGGATTAGTTCCTTGTGGATATCCAAGATATGGTTAGTTTATTAAAGGCCCCAAAGTTACAGTTAGTTTTCTCGGGCTTATTCCAGTCTTGTGAAGAAGTTGATGGTTTCTATTTGTGAGTGAGAATTTCTGGATCACCCTTGAATTTGTTCAAAAACATCAGGTCAATAGAAATGTGTTGACTTCTTAAATATCTTATGGGCTTTTAGTGATCTTCAAATTGTTCTTCAAAATAGAAACCCTCTCTCTTCTTTTCAGGGGTTCTACGATGCTTCAGTCAATATCTGATGAAAAATATATAACTCAAGTAAAAATTGAATTTAGAGACAATCATTACGAAGAGTTTTCGTACCATTCATGTCACACCCGAACTAAATTTATAATATTTTAAATTCATTTATAGATATTAAATAAATGAAAGAAAGAAAAATAAGTGGGCTAAAGTAAACTAAAGGGGTTGTAGTTAATTTAAAATAGAGTTTATATACTAAAAAGATATATAAAATACTTTATATCTCAAATTTAGAGAATAATGGCAATGAAGGGTTATTTGGGTTTAGAGTGGAGGGCAATAGGGGAATTCCCCCTTAAAACCTGATTAGTGATATAGGGAGATTAACTCCCATTATGGTTAGGGACTATGCCTTGGAGACTAGAGAGCTTAGAGAAAAGATTAAGGGAGGAGGATTGGATTTTGGTGATTTTTTGGAGGAGCAACCTTTACAAACATTGTTTCTCACATTGGTAAGTATGATTCCCCCAACTTTATTTTTCAATTTGGGTTCTGATTAAGCCTGGATTAAGGATTTTTCCTTAATCTCGTTTTTGGTTAATCACTTGCTAGATTTTCATGAAATCAAAGGTTTTAGAAGAATTTTTGATGGGGGGGTTTGGCCTAGATTCTAATATAATAAGTGTATGGGTATATATATCACTTAAAGGCAGTAACTTTTAAAAAAAATCGAGGTTTAGGTGAATTTTTAATGAAGGTAATTAGCAAAACGAAGCAGTTTTTCGATCTGCTGGGTTTCTGCGCATTGACTGGTATGCGCACCGGTATACCGGGCGGCATGCTAGTTGGAGTAACGGTCTTTGTATTTTATCACAGTAAGCCTAGGGTTTTATATAAAAATCGAAAAGTGTATGGACCGGTATGCCGACAGGCATACCGGGCGGTACACCGGTTGTGTACCGGTTTCTATACCGGTCAGAGGAATTTTGGGAGAAAAATGGGTGGGTGTTGTGGTTTGATCTTAAAACTAATTATAAACACTTTTAAGAGGGATTTTCTGACTTTAAGGAGTTTAAAATTCAGTAATAATAATCCTTCAATTATAATTAGAATTTTAGAAGAATTATTCATACATGTGTATATCGTATAACAGGAGATCAACCAGGATCTTCCAAGGCTATTCAGTAAGTACATATTTGGCGAGTTCACACAGCTGGTGAGTGTATAGATACCTTTTGATATATGTGCTTTGTTCTATGTGTGAGTTAGTGTTGAGTTATTGTGTGTGCTCACATATCCTTATAAATGCATAAAGTTATCTACTTTTCCTTTTTACTTGCAAGCATGAATAAGAATGAGATATGTTACATGTCGAGGTTGGAACTGCAGGGCCAACGGCATGAGAAATTAAGCATATTATGCCATTGGCACGGAACTGTGGGCATATAAGATGTCGATTAAACTGTGGGCATATAAGATGTCGATTAAATTGTGGGCATATAAGATGTCGATTAAACTGTGGGCATATAAGATGTCGAAATAATATATGGTGCCATTGTGAACGGAACTGTGGGCATATAAGATGTCGATAAAACTGTGGACATATAAGATGTCGATTAAACTGTGGGCATATAAGTTGTCGATTAAACTGTGGGCATATAAGATGTCGAAATAATATATGGTGCCATTGGGCACGGAACTGTGGGCATATAAGATGTCGATTTAAAATAAGGTGTTATGGGCACAATTACAAAGAAATAACTGAACAATGGCATGATTACGTGATATTTGGAGGAGAGACACCACCCCTTGGACAGTTGCATGTTTACGTGATATTTGGGGAGAGACACCACCCCTTGGACAGTTGCATATTTACGTGATAGATGGGGAGAGGCACAACCCCTTAGTTACTTGTTCTTTACTTGTACCTTACTTGTACA
>NMUG010011393.1:0-10645 GCA_002855965.1 Monotropa hypopitys
AGACGGCTAGATAGAGTATGAGTGGCTCCATATCCTTCGGTGTGACTAGTATCGGAGGGCTGGAGATATATTTCTTGAGATGTTGGAGAGCTTGGTCACATTCTTCCGTCCACTTATAGCTGCGCCGGCTGGTCTTGATAGCTTGGAAGAATGGCCGGCAAAGATCGGACGACCGACTGATAAATCTGTTGAGAGCCGCTGCCATGCCGGTGAGTCTATGAACTTCTTTGATGGTGGACGGAGGCCTGAGGTTCGCTACAGCAGTGACCTGGGAGGGGTCCGCCTCTATTCCCCGGCTGGTGACGAGGTAGCCAAGGAATTTGCCGGAGCCCACACCGAAGGCACACTTTTCGGTGTTTAGCCGGAGGCCATGCTTTTTCAGGATCTCGAAGACTTCGGCCAGGTGCTGGAGGTGGTCGGTTGCATACTTGCTTTTGACAACCATGTCATCAATATATGCCTCCATCGTGTCCCTGATCTGCCGGCTGAACATTCGAGAGACCATCCGTTGGTAGGTTGCTCCGGCATTCTTGAGGCCGAAGGACATGACTTTGTAGCAGAACACCCTCTTGGGCGTGATGAAGGCTATCTTCTCCATGTCCTCCTTTGCCATAGAGATCTGATGATAGCCTCTATAGGCGTCCATGAAACTGAGTCTCTGGTGGCCGGCAGTGGCGTCAACTAACTGGTCGATCTGATCCAAAGGGAAGAAGTCCTTCGGACAGGCATCGTTGAGGTTGGTGTAGTCGACATAGACCCGCCATTTGCCGGATTTCTTCTTGACGACCACTGTGTTTGCCAGCCATGTGGGGTACTGGACTTCCTGAATGGCGCCTGCTTCCAGCAGTCGGTCCACTTCATCAATGACTACCTGAGTATGTGCCGGAGAGGAGCGTCGGGGTCTTTGGACGACGGGACGCCGAGAGGGATTTATGTTCAACTGATGACAGATGAATGACGGGTCCACTCCGGGCATCTCGTATGGAGTCCAGGCGAAGACCTCAATGTTGTCCTTCAAGAATTTGGTGTACCTTTCTTGGTCCGTGGGAGAGAGAGAGAGGAGCCGATGAGGAATGCCCGACTACCATCCTTATTGATCGGCACTGTGATGAGATCTTCAATGGCTTTTCAGCTACCGGAGCACCAACGTCCTCAAGAACAGGAGTGTCCGGGACTTCTACCCACTGAACCTGTTTCATCTGTTTGTTCTACCAGACGGCTGAGATGTAGCACTTCTTTGAAGCAGCCTGGTCTCCGTAGATGTCTTCCTGCCGTCCGGAGGCCCCAATAAACCGGACGACTTGGTGGAAGGTTGAAGCATTTGCCTGCATGGAGTGGATCCAGGTCCGGCCAAGGATGGCGTTGTATGGACTAGGAACGTCCACAACGATGAACTCCATATCGAGTGTTTTGGATCCTGCCCGGACCGGCAGAATGATCTTGCCGAGGGGCCAAACCGGGGCTCCGTTGAATTTGACCAGGGGGACGTCGACTGGCTGCAAGGCATCAGAAGGAAGCTTAAGAGCTTGAAACATTGAAAAATACATTACCTCTGCAGAGCTTCCTTGGTCGATGAGGATGCGCCGGATGTTGGCGGGTCCGACGCTCAGAGTGACGACGAGGGCATCGTTGTGGGGCAGCCGGACTCGATCAAGATCCTTCTCTGTGAAAGTTATGGACCACTCTGATCGGTCGTAGGGCTGCTTCCGCTTGAGACCAGAACCGACCGTGAGCACTTGCTTCGGGGCGGAGGCCTGGTCGATTTCTGCTCCGAGACGGGCGACAGCTTCCTTGTTAAGCGGTCCGTGGATGACATTGATCGTCGGGACATCCTCCTCCGACTGAATGAGGTGTCCGGACCTCTAAGCAAGCTCCAGAGTCTTCTGCTGGTCAACCCACCGTGCTAAGTGTCCTTGCTGCACTAGGAGCTCTAAGTACGACTTGAAGGGTTTGCACCCGGTCGTGAAATGTCCTTGCTCCCTATGATAGGTGCAGTGGATCCGTTTGTATTTTGTTTTGCCGGACATCCCAAGCTTGTGATCCGGCCAAGCAAAGAATGGCTGATTCTCGATGTGCTTTAGCACGGCATAGGGTTCGGTAAAGACCGTCGTTTCTGCGGTGAGCTCGTGGAGCTTGGGAGCCTTCGGGCCACCTTTCTTTCCCTTTTGACGATGTTTACCTGCCTCCGGCCACCGGCTGGCTGTGGGGCCGAAGGCTACTGATCCGGTTGCTGTGTGGCGCGCTCGGCCAAGAGATCTTCCAACTGACAGAATTTCTCCACCCGGAGCATGAGATCATCCATGTCTTCGGAGGGGTGGAGTGTAAGGTCGGTGAAGATTCGGCTGTTGCTGTCCAAACCATTTTTGAAGGAAGAGGCAGCCACCGTCTGGTCACAACCCTGAATGTCATTGAACAGCTCCCAATACCGTTCTGAGTACTGACAGAGGCTTTCATCCGGACGCTTTTTAAGGCTGATGAGAGCGTCGATCTGTTTGGACTGCCGGCTGTTGGTCACGAACCTAGCCATGAAGGCTCGTTCAAGATCCCGGTAGCATGAAATGCTACGTGGAGGGAGATTATTGAACCAGAGGGAGCCCAGAGTGTCGAGGCTGGTGGGGAACACCTTGCACATGATTGAGTCGTCGGTAGTGTAGAGAGAGATGGTCTGGCGGTAGTGAATGAGATGGGTGTAAGCGTCCGTTTTGGGATCATACCTGGTGAACTTGGGCAGATTGAAGCCAGCTGGGAGAGTCGCCAACTCAATCTCCGGAATAAATGGAGATAGGCTGAGTTGCCGAAGCCTGGCATCCACATGCGTCTTTTGCTGAACGGCCCTCCTATCAGGGCTCGTTGCCCTCTGCCTGACACAGTTGATACGGTCTCTGAGACCACCTACCGGAGGGGGGAGTTGTGAATTCTGGGATTCTGGCCGGAGCGCTGGGTGTTCCTTCGTCGGCGGCGCCTATGACTTGCTTCAGAAGTCTCCATGGGCAGACTGGCCGACGGTGCGTCCCTGACGGGGGCCAGGTTTTCTCCCTCCAAGCGATGGGTCTCGCGAGATCTACCGGAGCGAGAGCTGGAGGCAGCGCTAATAGAAGGTTGGTGCCTGGGTGTCCGGGCAGGACGGCCTCCCAACTGGCGCTTCCGGATGGGGGATCAGCAGACCGCCTTTCCTCTATCCGTGCGTCCGTGACCGTTCAGCCTTCCCGAACGCTCCAGGTCCGACCTCCTGATGGTGTGCTCTGAGTCGTCCTACAAGGTTTCGGACGGAACGGGAGGAGCTAAGGTTGAACCTTCGGCAAGTCCTGCTAGCTGGTCCTTGAGGAAGGCAATCTCAAGGTCCTTCTGACGGAGCTGCTCGTCGGGCTGTGGCTGGGATGTGGATACCAATAGGGCTAGAGGGGGGTCGGCAACAGCTACAGCGGGGAGAGAAACAGCAGGAGGCAGTCGGCGGTGGTGATGGTTGCGGGAGTCGTCAACGGCCATTGGAGAAGAAGGAGATGCTCAGCAAAGAAGTAGACTGTCGGTCACCTGAGTCTGGGAACAGTCTCCCCAGCGGAGTCGCCAATTGTGGTGACTGAAAATCCGGGGGGTGCTGTGGGTCCTTCGAATGATGGCCGGACGACTGGGAGTGAGTGCTTCGGCTGGGTGCTCGGTTACCTATAAGAGAAGATGGATCACCTGCTTGGATCCTGCAACCACAAAGGTCAGTGCCCAGCAACAACCTGAAAGGGGGAGGGACCACGAAGGTCTGAGCATACCACGACTCAGTATATAAACTACTAACCACTACCAAACATGCACGGGTGGTGCATGCCTAGGAGGGGTCAGCACAAGCAAGGGCTGCAAAGAACTAGAACAACAGTAGTGGCTACAACAGTAGTAAAGCTGTAAAGAGAAACACAACTAGTGAAGCAAGAGAGAGGAGGCAGCGCAAGCAGTAAGGGTGACCTAGCTATAGGTCCGTTAACTAACCTCCTCAAGTGCAAGGGAAGTAAAGGTGTCAAGCCTAATGGCTAATCCAACTCAACCTCAAGTCATCACAACCCATTTTCTACAAAGGGGAAATAATCTAGGGAGCTATCAAGATTCTGCGCAACGCATATATGGGAAATCGTAACACACACCACCCCCAAGTCTCGCCATCTATCCATGGAGTTAATTGCTTAACTTATATATTTTGTTAACGCTTGAGTTGTTCGCTTACTTTCTTTCTTTGGTACAATTCACATCCTTCTATGGTACACTTTCCTTTAAAATCCCCTTTTTGTTCATGGGCGAGTTTTCCCGTGGAATTCCATCGTAAGTCTATTCCAAGTTATTATATTTGATTTGTGGCATGAGTATTTTGTGGAGTCCCATCATAAGTCCACTCCAGATAGCATGGTAATTGTTGCATAGATAGATTTTTGGAACCCCATCATAAGTCCGTTCCAAGAAAAGTCAAGTATCGTCGATAGGGGGAAGAGGGTAGTAGTTGGCCGACTGACTAACCCAAATCCTGTCCTAGCATTCCCCAAGTAATGTTGGGAGGGCCCAAGTAACCCCCATTGTGCACAATGTCGTGGATGTAGCGACCATCCCGAGAACCCCATTATAAGTCCGTTCTCGTATATCATATCAAGAATCCCTATCGGAATAATCCTAGCCACGACTAGTAAGCAAGAATAGCATCACATGTTAGTAGCGTCACCCCAAGTCGATACTTCCCCTTTGGATACACTAAGGTGTAACGGTGGGGACTACTTAACATTGCTCGCATCGTTCGTATCATTGAGTGTTTACATTACTTTCATTCACGTTTCCTAGCCAAGGCTAGTATGTTACTTTTACTCTTTTCCTAGACACCACTAGTGTGTTGTATTTTATATGCCACCCTAGCCAACGCTAGTCTTTCTCATTCCATTTCATTATGTCATTTGTATTTCTCCTAGCCAATGCTAGTATTTCATGTTTAATGATTCTTAGCCAAGCTAGTGTTCCCCATTCCCTTCGTCTCATCACTAACCAAGATGCCACACCCTTTATTGTTACCACCGTTTCATTGGCGTATTCAACCTTCCCATTATCCACCTCTAATCCCCTATCCAACGCTAGCACTCATACGGAGGTTGTCACTCTTGCGTTAATCTTTCATTTAGAGGTGATAGATTTAAGATCATACACGAGTAGCCTTTGGTAGGCACATCCTCAATATTTTAAGTTCATTGGGTACCTTTCACATCTCACCGAGTTTCACACTGTAAATTCAACCTTGATCATGACAAAGGAGGCAACCCACAAGGTTGTTCCATTCGGGGTGACCATCAAGTTCGACCACCCGCTTCAAGCTCATATTCTACACATATGTGGGCAAGTCCATGTCTCCGACCATGGCGATGCCAAGCGAGACTTCACACAACCAATAGGATCGCTATTTTACCCAATGCCACCCCTTGACCTCAATTCCAATTTCATGTTGCTACCCAATGTAAGGATTTTATGATAGTTCTATGTGTGTCGCTTCGATAGGAGTTCAAGTTTGTTACGTGGTTCTCCCAAATATTTATACAAGATCTCCTAAGGACTTTCTATCGAGTACGTGGCATCTATGAAATTTAGGGTGACCAATTCACCGCGTAACCACCAATCGGCATTCGTAACAGTAGTAACTCAACTATCGACGCCTAATAACCCAAGTTCTCGTGAGTATACCGATGGACTTCCTCCTAGTCTTGAATGCTACAAGATCATAATGCTACAGGAAATTTGGGGCACAAATATACAAACTCTATACACACATACGCACACATTCAATAGAGGTCAAGAATTTACCCACCGGAGTAATCGCCAGAGTAGTTGCCGGAATGTTGTCGGAAAAGTTGTCGCTGCCGCACCACAAGTCCAACCCACCATCGCGTAGCTCTCTTCACCCTCTACGACCTTCATGTTGAACGTTTCTCCATAGCCCTTCGCCGGAGAGTCGCCGGAAAACCCAAAATCATCGGATGGGAAAGATATGGTTGGCACCGGAAAGCCCTCGGTGAGGGGAACGACATTCCTCCTTGCAAAATCTTCATCCGAGCACCTTCACCCGAACTCTAAATTCAATTTTTGGAGAGGTGAGGAAACAATGGTACCTAGGGCGTAGATCCGGCTGCTAGGAGCGAGGTTTCTCCTTCGCAAAATTTGATTCGGGCATCGGAAGCCCTCCAAATTGAAGCTTTTCGATTTGGCTTCAATGGAGGTTTAATGGTGGATGGAGAGAGAGGTGAGAGAGATTAGGGTTGAGAGAGGAAGAAGAAATGAAGGGTTCCACGAAATAGGGGAGCCTTATATAGCCCCATGGGCAAAAAGTACCAAAATACCCTTAATGAGGGCGATTTTTCGCAATTCAGCAGACCGTCATCCGGACGAAGGTCATGGTCGTCCGGATGAAACCTTCATGGTCCGGACGAAGACCACCATGGTCCGGATGAAACCTCCTGAACCAAAAATTCATTTTTCAGGACCCATCGTCCGGATGAAGCAAATGGGTGGTCCGGACGAAACCCCAGATCGAAAAATGATTCCGAGAGTATTTTGGTCATAACTTTTTCGTCCAAACTCCGATTGAGACGATTCAAGTTGCGTTGGATCCGTAATCGAATTTTCTACGACGTTGGTGAAGAATAGATTCACATTTAGAAAATACATTGGAGTAAAAATAGGCCTAGAAGACCCTTGGCACATTGCCGGAATAACTTAGGACAACGTCATCCACTATCGGGGACTCTAACTACCCCGAACCATTGCATTTCATCGAGTGAGGCTCGATACCAACAATAATTGCATTTAAGAAATTGTTCATAATTCTAGGTCGTTACAAAAAGATTCAAAGCCAAAACCCTAATTATATTATTAGAAGACATGTCATAATGAAGGGAGCCCTTCTCTGTTTATATGTTGTTAATATCCAACACAAAAATGTTTTTCAAAAAAAAAAAATTCAAGGTAGAAAGTAGATGTCTCTGGGGATGATGGCAGTCATACATTATGGACTTATAAAACCATTTCATCAAAGATCTACAATCTCAAATATTACCCCAGACTTTATGTCTGTGGGCAATTTTTGAATTGAGATCAGAAAGTCCATATGTTGCCATATCTCCTAAAGATCATTTCTTTTTCCATACAAGACTAAGACGAGTCTTGTTTGGCAGGTTATAATGTGAGCCGGCAAGCTCATTCTCGGTCTTCACATAGGAACAATGACAAGAAGACAGAACTGCGCATATTGCTGTAGCGAGCCGGGAGTTGTATCTTGGGCCGAACATGAGGCCGTCCATAAAGAAAACCAAGCACTCAAGATCACAAACCAAGCTCTGTTAAACCAGCTAATACAATTACAATCCTCCCTCCCTCCACCCATATCGCAACCTTTTGCTGGGGCAGAGGGAATTTTTCCACCATCTAAGACTGGGGCAGTCCCTTTTTCCCCCAATCCATTTCAAGAATTTCCTTTTCATCCCAACAATATGGCATCTCATTCATGTCCAAGAGGAACCTACCAGCAAAATCATTCTGAATCGTATATGCCATCGCCATACTATCCACTTTCTTCAGCACCATATGTACATCCAACACCACGAAATGCCTTTCCTAAAAACCCAGTATCATTTCCCCGGCGAAATCAGCGAAACCGAAATTTCACTCTATTAGCCACATCTATAATAGAAGTATTTCAACATCTGCTCGACTCAGGCTATATAACCCTCATCCCAGCAAAACCTGTGGCCAATCCTCCTCCTCCCTATCATTGGACGGACCGCTATTGCGCATATCATTCAGGGAAGGTCATAATACGGAAGACTGTTGGAACCTGAAACACCGGGTCCAAGATTTGATAGATGCCAGTACCATCAAGCTAGAAGATGTCAATACTAACACAAATATTACAACAAACCCACTCCTGAACCATCAGGGAGTTTGACATAATTTTTGAATACAAAATATAATAAACCTCAAAAAAATTTCGACCCATCCAAAAGAGGGGCAATTATTTCCCAAGATCCAAAATAATTTAATCTTTTCAAACCTAATACCAGGGGCATCACCCTCGACCCAGCCACCTAAGTAAAGCTATCACAAAGTTAATCTTTACTTCCTGTTGCGAGGAGTGAAGGGCATAACGTCAGGTTTTTAAGGTAATGATCAACCTCTAATGGTCACACCATGATGTTTCACCACCTGTTTCATGCTAAGTAAGTGATTGTGTTTTTATCTCATAATGGTAAAGCTTTATAATGCTACCTGGGAAAGAAAACCCCTGCTGAAATTGTGAAGACAGGGTAATGGTTTTTAAGAGTAACCTCTCGTGGATGAATCGAAGGTAGAGCTACATATTGCATGGCAACAGTCTCTACCTTCTAAAAAACAAATTATGGAAAATTAAGCAAATCTCAGCAATAGTGTAAAAATCCTCATACTTGGTCGAGGTATAGGGTGGTTGACTTTCCACCCACACACAAAAATAAAATTGTGAATCTTTTTCTTCATGAATCAAAAGACAAAAGTACTAAAGAAATTTTGTTTGAATAAATACACATGAGTTAGTTTATTTCAAAATATGTCCTAGCAATTGAATTTCTATATGCTAATTTTCGTCAAACATTCTTATGGCATCCGCAACTCAAAAAAAATTAATATACACATTTTAGTTGTGCTTACATGATTTTGACTAAAAGGCGAACATGATTTGAAAATCCCAAAAAATAAGTGGAGACCTCAAACTTTGGTAAGTTTCGAACTAATTCATCCTTTGTAGAGAGTTATTCCACAACTCACCCAAGAACAGAATGATACATCACCCACATAAAAATCTGAGTGAGTTTTAAACTTGCGAACTTTTGAAGAGAGTTATTCCATATCTCAAATGACATGCTTCTATAAATATCCATGTCTTCCTAAATGTGTCGAACATCATTCATGTATCATGAACAAAATCTTGGAAGTCTTAAAAATAAAACATGCCATGACGAGGAAAGGATTTTAGGCAATCTTTGATATTTTGGGCCTAGTTGTTTTATTCTATTACAAAACCCTAGTTCGCCACTTTGAGCCTGTAACTTTTGTTTGATTAAGCCATAGGACTCGAGGACGAGCAAAAGTTTGACAAGCAAAAAAACTTTCAGAAGAATATTGGATAATGCAGGACGGGTAAAGGCTCGACATAATTACTTTTGCCTTTCAGACAAGAAAAGAATGGCAGTCATCTTTCATTCTGAAAGCTTCAACAAGAATGTGCGTCCAAAAGTTTTTTCAAGGAAGTTCATCCCAAAAGCAAGTCCTGTTCAAGATGAGGTGAAGAAAAATGGGTGTGATATCTCTCAAAAATAGACAGAAGAAAATTCAAATGCTATTGTGCATAATGTATAGCATACTTAAAAAAAAAAGCGATTGCGATTTTATTTTAAAGATATTTTCTTGTTACCATTATTCCAAATAAATTGAGCAAAGGCGCATTCTTTCTCTCTATTCATTTGTATTCTTTTCTTTGGTCAAGAGTGGCAAAGACAAAAAAAATCAAATCATCACAAAAAATACATATATGATGATCAAAAAGGCCGTTTCCCCCCTGTACACAAAAGCAAAAGGGGGATTCGAAATCTCGTCTCCTCAAAATTCTCTATTCTCAAAAGAGCATTTGTATTCTTTTCTTTAGTCAAGAGCAGGCAAAAACAAAAAATCAAATCATCACAAAAAATACATATATGATGATCAAAATGGCGGTCTCCCCCTGCACACAAAAGCAAAAAGGGATTTTCAAATCTTATTTCCTCAAAATTTTCTCTTCTCAAATGTGCTGTGTATGCTCATATTTGTTCGGAATAAGGAAAATAATAATTTGTCTTTTTAAACTTTAAAAAGCGATCTTTTCAAAAAAATTCCGGTATAGTCAAAACCCAAAAGGGGGCTATAGCAAAAATGGAAAATCTAGCACAGTCAAAACCCGAAAAGGGACTGTGGCAAAAATGGAATCAAAAAAATTCCAGTATAGTCAAAACCCAAAAGGGGGCTATAGCAAAAATGGAAAATCCAGTACAGACTCGAAAAGGGGCTGTGGCAAAAATAGAACAAAAAATCCGGAATAGTCAAAACTCGAAAGAGGACTATAGAAAAAACGGAAAATACAGCATAGTCAAAAACCAAGAGGGGACTGTGGCAAAAATGGAACAAAAAAAAAACGACATAGTCAAAACCTAGAAGAGGGTTGTGACCAAAAGCTAACGAATCATGTACAGTCAAAACTCGAAGGGGGCTACGTCGAAATGCAGAAATCAAATCTGAAAATAGAAAGGATCAAGAATATCTATAGGAGAAAACTAGCGAAATGCAAGAGGGGTTTCGAATCCACCAACTCCATGCTCAAAGAAGACAAAAGGAAGAAACAATATCATCAAAATAGAAAAGGGAATAGTTTTGTGTACAACCTAAGGCTACTAAATGCCCGTCCTTAGAAAACCTAACCTTACATATTATCCCTTACCCAATATTAAGACCAAAAACAAAGCCCTAATTGATCCTCGAATTGGCATGGCTTGTTGAAAGAACTTTCACGACAAACTTCTCACTCCGATAGAGTTAACAAGATTTTAATTCTCAAACACTCTATGGAAAATGCTCA
>NMUG010011394.1:0-10645 GCA_002855965.1 Monotropa hypopitys
GTCTATTTGTTTGCCCTCTTATCATTTGTTTATGCCTATTCTCAAGCATCAAAGTTAGACCTTAGCCCGATACGTGTCCGATACGTATCCGACACATTCCTTACCTTATGTTATAACCGGGAGTCCTATTTGATCCTATAGGCCGGCAATCATTTGTGTATGTTAACTAAGAAGAAAAATTCCTAGTGCGAAGCATTCCTAGTCATGAAATAATTCCACTTTATGGAGCTTTTCTTTCGTGTCACAATGTGCGGAATATTTTGATTTTCATTATATATACCTTCCGCCCGCACATAAGAGAGTTTGAATATGCACCCTAGTTTCGAATGTCTTATTTGATGAGTGCATGACACGGTGCGAATTGAAGTCGAGACTCGGTCCGGATAGACTTTTGGGTTGTGTCTCACTTGCGACGAAAGGCCTTGCACACACACGTTAGATTTTGGTGCCATGACTTGTTTTTGCCTTGCTAGCTTAGGGAACTTCGTTTGCCCGCACTTCTTTCTAAGGATCCATTTTCTTTTTCATGTCTTGAGTTTGCTTGCAAATTTTGGCATGCCATGTAAAAGTAGTTTACTTTGTTTTGTGGGTAGTTCATTGCTAAAAACTCTCGCGAGACCTCACTCGGCCTACCTGGGCTGCCCGGGGGTTCAAAGGACCTATCCCGTACTTTTTATGTCGTTAGTTAGATCGAGTCGTAGTGTGAGTTTGCTCGGGACTAGCAAACGATAAGTTGGGGGGTGTGATTAGCACATAATAATGTAGTTTTTGTGTGCCAATCCATCTCCTTTTAATTAGTTTTCGTTATTAGTTGTTTACTATTTATTTCGTTTTTGTACATATGCGTTTAATCTCATTTTTCTAGTTTTTGTTGTTTGTAGTGAATTGTGATCTTGAGGTTGCGTAGGAGTAGGGAGCATGTGGTTCTCGTTTTAGGTCTTAGCTTAGGGTTGTTAACCTATTTGATGGGTCGTAGACAATGAACCTTGGCACGGCCTATGCTTGTAGCTATGTCACTCTAGGTGTTCAATGAATTGTCTAGTAGAACCGAATTCTAACTCCCGCACCATCTCTTGACCCTATGGAATATGCTTGATAGCTAAACCTTCCGGGTGAGGTCCTAGGTCGCGATCCCTCACTTGTGTAGTCATAAATATTGGAGTAGTCTTTAGCATGGCCTAGGTGAGGTGTTAGAACTCCCATAGCCATTCCGCTTAGTTTAACTTGTTTTCATCTTTCCTTTCTTATGTTTTAATTTGTTAACTTTTCCATTTAAAACAAAAGGCTAGCGTCCTACTGCCTCATTTGCAAACCTAAACTTCTTTACCGAGAAATTATCTTTAACTCCGACATTTCCCTGTGGACCGACCTCGGACTTATCCACTTTACTTGTAGAGTGTTTATTTTCCTTGTTATAAATTATTAATGTCTAACTAAGGGTTTTTCCGTTAATCAACGACCGAGAAAATCCTATTAGCAAGAGACAATCGCACGAACACATAGTCTACTGGACAAGAATGAAATATGGTCAACGAGAAGCATAACGAACGCGAACAGTTGTTTCTAATATTGCTAAAGTCTTACAACCAAAATTGGGACGACCAACATTCGAGCCAAAGATGCAACATCGGTAGAGATACGAACACGAGAACACCACATGTATCTAACAAGACGCGAGTCAAGAAAACGTCACCCAAGAATCAACAAGTCTTACATTATACCTGGAACAGAGTACAGTTCAAATAATTGCGATTAAGGAGTTACCAAGCTCCGCAACGAGTCGTCAACAAAGTATGACAAAACACAAGATACCAAATGAACTCTGATTTGATATTAAAGACCGCCAACAGAAAAATAACAACACATGGCTCACGGTCAATCGGACACGAAGCTTTCCAAATTTCAAGACCTACTAACTCATAGTCGACCAAACACGCAAAGGGAAATGACATAGTAAATGAGGTGACCGATGAAAGAGTCACAGTGGAACGACAACTCCAAGTCGAGTCCAAGAACGAACGCTAGGGGTCATTGCCAAAGAATGTCGACTAGGGGTTACAAAGCCTACCACCAAGAGGCACCAAGACAAAGAAAGCCACGGTCCACACAAAGAGTAAAAGGGACAGCTCCCGATAAGGTGTGGACACTGGAGTTACTGCCTGAGTCACAAGAGAGGAATAAGGCCCGACAAACACACATGAGTTTTCACACAAATATCGTAACCAAGATTCGAGATAGAACAAACGTGCTAAATGTCACCAAATAGCTGAAAGGTCATGGCTCGAACGAGTTACATCGGTGACTTTCAATTCAATCACAACTCAAGGAAGGTGCAACTATGATTCAACCAATTGATAAGAAGCAAGACGCATTACAATAGGAACGTCGACAACGTTCACGGTTTCGAAGATGTAACCACTCCCCACAAGCCAAGGGTTGGCTTCAAGAGTTGCATCTATGCCATTGAGCTGGAGACGGGCCAAATGAAGGGATCCTCTCAAGGTACTCAAAGCATAACTCGCAACTAACCGAAATCGTCAATCGAAAGATCCGAGTGGATACGAGGAAGACGAATAACTTCCACGTACATTCAGGCTTCCATCTAAACGGCAAGCCCCACACAACCACGAACGAACATCCATGTCAAATTTTGCACGGCCAACCGGCTCCAAACTAACGCGAGGCAAGAGTTCCAATAAAATATACGTCGCAACTGAACTTACATTCGTGAACTAACGAACAATGGCATTACTTAGCCTACAAATTTCGAAACGAGCACAACTGAATCAATTTCGCGAAGAGATATGACCTACGGGTCATACCCCTTAAAGAAGAACACTAGGAAATCTTGACAACGCCTCAAGAATTTTACTAAGACAATGAAAGAAAGACGAACTCCTACAAACCACAAGGCCAATTCCACCACAATCACTCAAGAATTTGCATCACAAAGGGAAAGAAAGCCAAGCTACTGCAACTCAAGGATCTCTGCAAGGCACTACCAACCACCAAACCGAAGTCAAGGTTACCAAAATCCTAACACCACGTGGCAACAAGACCCAAGTTCCACCTTATGAACAACTGGACAAGGGGTAATCCCAACAATAACCTCGAACTCTTCAATGAGTCACATCTTATTACTAATCACAAACTAAACTCTAACGACACAAAGGAGCCTACAACCGCACTGAAACCTCAAAAATGCATCAAGGATGCTAAAAGTGGGGACACCAAGATATTCAATAACTACAAGGCAACTGAACTTGCCATAAAGATCAACACTCAACTTCCCAGGGATGGAGAAACTCGACATCCATGGAAGGAGATAGAACAACAGAGTATCAACAAGAAGCGGAACTAAGAAGCAAGAGTGCATCACAAGCACACAAGCACGATGAAAGAACAATGTAATGACCAAGAAAACGCATGGAGACTAGGTGTCTCCCCACGGTTCCAAGGTATTCGAACCGAAAGCATTGATACCAAGTTGTCACGCCCCGGATTTTCAAACCATTTTTTTTAAACAATTTAAATAAAAGCAGGGAAACATCACTTGTAGTATCTATACATTCCATTCTGTTCTCATTACATTTTAGTACAGTACAAAGTAGAAGCAGAACAAAGTAGAGAGAGCGGAAGAGAAGTGCAAGTACAGGTCTACTACAACGGCTACTGTGAACAGAAGGAACTACAAGTACTGAGTAAAGGAACTGTAACTGAAAGTACTACAACTGAAGTACAACATAAGAAAAGTACAACTGAAACTAAAGAGCAAGTAGGAAAAGAACTACCAAAGCCAAACTGCTAAGCTCTTGAAAATCCAGCAGCTGACTCAGCTCCAAACTCGTCTAGTCCTGCAACACAGACTAGAAAAAGGAAAGGAAAGGGGTCTGAGCAAACACAGCTCAGTGAGAAAATCCCTAACTACTACCAAGCATGCACGTGCGGTGCGTGCCTACGTGTCCACAAGTAAACGCACAGAAACAGTAAAGAAGCTAAGTGCACGTAGTGTAAGCCTAACACAAGGCAACAAGGACACAGGTATATCGTCAACAAGTGAGTCTAACTAAAACTGTAACCTCAAGTGAACATAAAGGGTACAACCTCCCAAGTCCAACTGAAACGACCTCACATCTCGAATCAACCGACCTTACTACTAAAGTCCAACAACACTAAGGATCTACTAAGGATCCCAAACCAACACCGTGTCAAGATATCTAACCCAAACTCACATTGTGAACCATGTCAACCATTGTTATTATTAAGTGTTGGATTCATATAATGTTGGATATTTGGGATATCTCTTTCTTTACTTTCTTTTCGTTCATTTACTTCGCAATAGGAATGAATCCAAGAATCCCCTCATAAGTCCATTCTTGATTCATTCATCCATACTCGTCGTGTATTAACAATCTTTCCATATCTTCGCACTGGGCATAACTATAAGAATCCCACTATACACATGATTCCACTGTAACCGACGCAAACACGAGTAAGGAGGAAAGGGGTAGTATCTACAAGTACCCTACTATATGACTCATTATTATTCCTCGTTTATACAAGTACCAGGTAGGAGTGTTAGTTTCTCCTCTTCTTTGCAATGGTAAATAGTTTCCGGAATTCCATCTTAAGTCTATTCCGTTCAAGTTTCATTACTTTATTTACAAGAGTTATATTCCTTGGAATCTCGTCGTAAGTCCATTCTAAGTCAAGTTTGTTTCATCGTATGGATAAGTGTTGGAGTCCCATCATAAGTCCACTCCATTTGTTGTTCAATCGTATCAGAAGTGTCCCTTGGAACCCCATCATAAGTTCGTTCCAAGTGTGTCAAGTAACCTCGATAGAGGGAAGAGGGTAGTAGTTGGCCGACTAACTAACCCAATTCCTACCTAGCTTTCCCCAAGTAACATTGGGAGGGCTTCCAGTTACCCCCATTGTGCACAATGTCATGGATGGAGCGACCATCCCGGGAATCCCATCATAAGTCCATTTCCGAATTCATATCAAGTACTCTATCGGAAAAATCCCTAGCCAAGGCTAGTAAGTCGTATCGTCGTGTCGTTTATAGTGTCAATGTGCATTCGTTTCGTTGGTTCATAATCCTAGCCAAAGCTAGCAGGTGTGTCGCAAATCATGATGTTCATTTTCATCCCTAGCCTTAGCTAGTCAATTCACAATAGATCACGTTCTTTCTTTATGTGGTAGATTCCAGATTTGGTGCGAATAGCCCTCGTGGGACACATTCTCATATTTGATGTTCATTTATAACATTTAACCACTTACGTAAATTTCTTCAATAACTAACTCCACCTTGGTAAATCCAAGGGTGACAACCAAAATAAAGTATTACACCACATTCGCGAAACCCAACAATCTAACTTTATTACCGCATGTGTCGAGGGCATTTTACCGACTTATAGGTGTTCATATATACCTCAAGGACTTCACGATATTGACGCAGACTCAACGCAATCTACAACGTAACCAAACGAGTCCTACAATGGTCCAACGGTGTCAATTTTTCCAAGACACTACCCAAGACTGATGTGAGCAATTTATCGAATGTTCGTACGCATAAACATCTAGCGACAATACATCAAACAGCTAGCGGGCCCAAGATCACCGCTTAATTCCAACAAACACAGGAATCCTACATACACACACATATATATATATACTTAGTAGGAGTTAGAGATTTTACTCACCGGAGTCACTGAAGCACTAAGTCCGTCGCGAGATGCCAAAACAACCGCGAGCCACAGCACCAACCGGGCGAACGTCACCACAAGTCCGCAAGCCAGTCAAGACAATACAGTTAAACATTTGCCGCCATAATCGACCCTGTACGTACAGCCGAGTACAACTAATCATAATCTCACAGGTACAGAAACTCGTACACACAACTGTCGCACAAACAGAAACTATATACATCTACACGAATATGGAGAAGAATAAATCGCGTATACCTGACGGGATTGATTCAAGAACGGTTGGCGCGGACCGTCAACGGTTGCCTGAACCTGTCATTGTACATCCATTGCCGTCGCACCTATACGGCACGGCCACGCGAACCGCCGTCTTTCATACCACCGCTGTACCACCACAAACACAATCAGTAACCCACAGCCAGGTACAACTAAATAGGTACTCACAAACATACAGACTCGCGTATATATACAGGTTCGCGCATACGAATCGAATATATATACTGTATACCTCGTACAGTCATTGCACCTTCCCGGACCACCATCAGCCGCGCGCGCCTTCGCGCGAACAGTCACAGCTCCTCCAGATGCGCCACTGCGCGAACCAAGTTGCTCCACCTGCGCGCCGCCACGGGCTGCCGTGCAAACACCAACCGAACGGCCAGCCACCTCACCGGAATCCGCTGCGCCAACCTCTTACGTTGTAAGACTCTTTTGTATACAAGGAGAACCACAAGCAATCAATGCTTTTAGTCTGTGGACTTTCACCAAAGTGACAGAAAATTAAAAGGCTCCAATGACACCAACGAACAATTGGCACAAAGACATTTTTTTTGAGAAAATCTGCTTCTTCTTAATCCAATCCAACACCTTTCCTTTGTACCGAACCTCCCACCATCACCACACCAACCCGGCGCCACCCATGTGCCGCCCGCACCACCAGCCGAACCGCCTCCAGCCACCAGCGCCGCCACCAGCCCGCGCCTACGCCGCCTCCCTCTGCTGCCGCTCTCTCTTTGCCTCTCTCTCTCTCGGCCATGGACGGGGAAAGGGAGGAGGAGGGTTTCGATTTGGAGGAAGAAGGGGAGGGGAGCTCGGTTGGGAAGAAGGGGGACTGGGTAGGAAAAGCTATGGAAGGGGGGCTCGGTTGAATTAAATCATGAATTTAGCAATTATCACGGGATTATTCTGGATACTTTTCTGAAATTCTTTGGAAATCGGCCTTTCTGCTCTGACCGGGAGAGGATGCTGCGGGTCTACGCCTTGAACTGCTTTTATCCGTCGATTACAATTATCAGTAAATGTCCGCCTCTTCAAATGCTGCTCATAAAAATTATGTTTGCTCAATTCTGATGTCGGCTCGTCGTCGCAGTAAAGATAAGCGGAACGACATTTATGCTTGACCGAATTCTGAATTTTGCTCGGATGGATTCAATTTTTACACAGACTTCTCGGTAACGAAAATGCCGTCGACTTTCCATTCCTAAACATGATTTCGGATGCTCGTTTGAAATTCTGCTGATTCTGGAGCATGAAGCATGCAAAGAGGATTTTTATCGGTCGTTCGATTACTGTTTGTCTTGCTCCTCTGCTCGGATTGAAATTCTGACTTCGAATAAATGTTCCTCAACATTTTATCGGTGTTCGCTCACTGCTGCATTGTCGCTGGCCACTGTCGGCACTGTTTGCAGGAAGTCCCGACATCCCGAAATTGCGTCTGGATTTGGTCGGAGGTTGATTTGACCATTCTGTTGACTTCTGGGATTGGGTCAAAATTGGGTATCAACAATCAGATTTGGGAAGAGAGGAAAGCTAAACCCTCACTATATTGGGTCTTTCGAAATTCGTGAGAGAATTGGACCAGTCGCTTATCAGTTAGCGCTAACGCCTAAATTAGCTAATGTTTATAATGTATTTCATGTATCGATACTTCGACAATATATCTCAGATCCATCGCATGTTCTGATTCAACCGTCAATTGAGATCGAGAAGAATCTATCTTATGAAGAGCGACCAGTGGATTATCAGGAGAAGCGATTAAGGAATAGAGTGATTTAGTTGATTAAAGTTTGGTGGGAGAACCAATCTGGCAATGAAGCAACCTGGGAGAAAGAAAGCGATATGCGAGAGAAATACCCGCAGTTGTTCGTATAAGGTACTATCTTACTAATGAATGCATTTATAGTTATTCATCTCTTATTTTAAAAGTTTGAGGACAAACGTCTTTAAAGTTTGGGAGGATGTGAGATCCCGGTCCTAGAAAATATTAAATAGAAATATTTATTTGAGCAAATATAATTTTTGAGGATTTTATTAGACTTAAAATAGTCTTGGGGTTATAGAAATATAGAAAGAATTAAACCAGGGGCCTAAGTGAAAGAAAAAGGAAGTTGGGAGTCCGACTGAGTAGTTTTGCCAAGCTTAGTAGGGATCCGACCTAGAGGTCCGGCCACGTGGAGGTTCGGCCAGGTTAGCTCGGACGTGGCAGTTCAGTCATGTAGGCAGTCCATCTGGACAGCCACTCTGTCATATGAGACAAGAGTTTTGAGTGGGCTGGCGTCATGGTTCACTTTGGCAGAAGGAGACAAAGGATGTGTGGTTGAGTGGGATGAGGTCAGCTGGCTAGAAGCCAAGGCTGGTGGCCGGTAGGGCCTACCTTTTGGTGAGTGGCGTCGTTTGAATGTCCGCCACTGTTCTGATTAATATTCTCTTCTCAACCTATAAATACTTATGCCATTTCCTTTGTTTTTGGTACAACACCAACTTGAGAGCATCCTTACTCTTTATTTCTCTCTCTAGAAAGTTGTCCGAAGCACTTCAGTTCGGTAGAGCTTTGAACTATCATTTCAAGTGCTCGGCAACTCAGCTTTTATACTCAAAGTGCTCGGCAAGTCTTCTGCCGTGCAGCCTACCCATCAACTTTGTTCGAAAACCCAACTGCCGCACAGTCAATCACCAAGTCAGTGTTCGGTGACTCTTGGCCGTACATTCAAACTCCTTAGAAGCATTGATTTAAACTCCGGTCAAATTGTATTTAGTTCGGCAATCATTTTTCAGACTTACAGACGACCCAGTTCACTTCGGCAAAGGTTTCATTGCATCCAAACAGCTCAAGAAAACCTTGTTTGTATCAGAATCTTTTCGGCAAAACCCTTAAGCTCAGATCATCTGACCTTCGGCACATCAAGCTTCGACCAAAGGTATAACTATTGTCTTAATTCATTTTATGTTCGACCAAAGCCCTAGAACCCTAATATTGTTGTTCGACAGACTTAATCTAAGTCTTGCTTTGATATTTAATGTTTTGGCAGACTCATTCGGAGTCTTACTGTATATTATTGTTGTCACTCTCATACGTGACTGATATTCAGCTCGGCAAGAGTTTTCTGCTCGGCCAAAAGAGCTTCGCCGCACAGCCATATGTCTTTTGCTCGGCAAAACTAGCATTCGGCTAAGTTCCTGCCCAGATCATTATTGTTAGTCTGGTCGCACTTCCATACACATGTTGATTGATTGATCATCACTCTGTCCGAAGCAAGTTGTGCTGGGTAGAAGTTAGCCATTTTTTGACTTTAGCAGCTCGGTAACAACTCTGGTTATTCGGGCAATTGGCCCAAGAGTCTCAGAACAATCCTCCGGTTATTTTCGACCTAAAATCAATTTGAAATCAAAACTTGAGAATTTGTATTTCCCCTCAACTCAGATTGGTGTCCAGACCATATTATGGCAGCTCGACACTAAATCAGCCGGCTGTACTTCAGTTCGACAGATCGTTGGTTGGCAGACCTGAGCTTATGACAGCCTAACCATAAGCTAAAAATATTGAATTCACGTCTAAATGTGTATTCGGTTAGATCAGAGATCTTCGGTCAGACTTAGTTTAGTCTCTCTGCCAAGCCTGGCAGTTTGGCAGGAGTCATCCGATTAGACTGAGCTCCGGACATAAGTCTCCGGCAGACTTTGCTTCGGCCAGCTCAGCTCGGCAATACAACTAAGCAATACTTTTTACTAGAATGCTAAGATGTGCTTTATTATCCAGATTTGGACTAGCTTTCATTAAGAAGAAGGAAAATCTAGAAGTCAAAGGAATTCCTATTCAGGTGAATCTCTATATACTGCCTTACTCGTACAATTTTAAGTGCTTTTCCTTTGAATTATGTTTATAGTTGTTGGGGGGGTAAGCCTTTTCAGTAGTGGATTCCGGCGATGAGCGGCGGAGCTGAGTGGCTGGACCTGGCTGCATAGAGAACAAACGTTAGGCTACCGGCGGCGTCGCCGGTGGACCCTACGATGGCAAAGTCAGCAAAGGGATTGTAGAGAGAGAAAGTAATTGAGCAGAGATTGGTCTAGAGAGAGAGTGTGTGTGTACCATGCATTGAATGCCAAGCTCATTATATAGGACATCGGAGAGTGCTGGATACGCGCTTCGGTGCGAGTGAACTGGTGTGACAGACCATGGGGCAGTGTGCCTGTCTCCTTTGAGTGTCTGAACGTGTGGCCGACCGGTCGGCCCCGACAGTGTCAGGCGGCGGCGCCTGACAACATCGGGTGGCAGAAAAGCTGACTGAGCGTGCCTGACATTCTGCGGGAATCACGGAAAAGCTGATTCTGTGTCAGGCGTGTGTCTGCCATATGCGCGAAACCCGGGATACTGTCCCCGAGGGAATATCCGCTGCGAACAAAGCATTTTGTCCTGTCTGGCCGAAGCGGCACGCTCCGGCGCTGCTTGTTGTTGGCCGGGCCATCCTGGGCCGAGAAACCTCTACACAGAAGTGATCCCGGAAGAGCCTTCTCGTCGACCCTACTTTGCTTGGTCGCACGACCTTGACCTCTAGGCTCCTCGGCTAGGCACCTCCTCTGGGCTTTGAGTCCCCGGGCCGGAGAGAGCCCCAGAGAGCCCTGTCGCCGGCTATGATCTGTTCGGCCGCATGCTGGCTGGT
>NMUG010011395.1:0-10644 GCA_002855965.1 Monotropa hypopitys
TGCGTTAAACTCTTTTTTGTATTGTTATCTATTTTTTGTTTGCACTTTTTAGTTTGGACTCTTTGGACCAGTAAAAACTGCTTAAATGAAATTAAGAAGCATTAGTTTCAGTGGGGAACTATAAGGATAGAATCATCAAATTTTTCCCGTGATGTCCTATATTGTTTGGTTGGTACTATTATGGTTCTAATGCTTTTATTGTAAGCCAGCAATATTTACTTATTCAGGCGATAACATATGTCGAATATATATTGTTTATTTTTTTTATAAAACTCTTGGGCTTTAGATATCTTTTCCATACTGTCAGAGATGCAATTGTTTGCATAATGCTAATCAGATCCTCCACGATATGCAGGCATTGGCTGCAGCTTCAAAAACTGTTGATTGTCTTAAGATAGTTCATAGTCTGCATGCTTACTTCCTTCTTGTTGGGGATTTTGATAGTAAGTATATGTTTAATCTGTTTAAATGGAGTGAACAGCTACTTATCATTACAAACGTAAATAACTGTATTTTCTCTATTGTTCTGAGGATGTACGTAGACTATCACGTCACATTAAACAATTATGCGTATTTTAAGGTCTTTGGCGCCCATTGGATTCATGGCAGTTTGACACGTGTGATCCTCATAGGTAGCCTTGAATCAGTTGAGTGTATTCTTTTCTTTTCCTTGCTAAGTGAAAAAGTGTAGGAGGGGACGACCAGCATGTGGCAACCTCCCTGGGCGGCACCAAAGGAGAGCCCTACCCGTTGACGAGAAGGACAGGAGGGCCCTAAAACAGTCCTGGAAACACGGGGGTTGCTGCTGACAGAAAACAAAGCTAGAAGCCACTCTTCACAAGTTACACCGTGTATAAGCTTAAAGTTGATGTTCTGCATGGTTTCATACTTGCGAATTTCTTAGTTAGTTGTTGCCTTGACACTGCAATTATCATTCTTCAAGTCCACACCTTCAATGCTATAAAAAAGCAGACATCTTCATTGCTTTAATTTGGTGTCTTTAATTAAAATTATTCCAAGGACCTTCCGTCATAATATAATTCGTTGTGTTTAACCCTCAGAATGCAAATAATCATTGTATGAATTACAATATCTTTGCAGTGCCAATCATATATCAAGTTCACCGTGTACGTGATGGAAATAGTTTTGCCACCCGAAGTGTAGATGCAATACAGAAAGGCAATTGTGTATTCACATTGCTTGCTTCGTTTCAGGTAATGCTACACAGAAACACTGTTCTGTGTGTTGACTTTGAATTGCAACACACTCACTTACCCATAGACGCTGCTTGATTTCTTTCTTTATTTTCCAAGTTACAGTCTGGTTGCATAGTTGTTTTTTGTTGTTTCGGAAGAGTCAAAGGTTAGAAACAAAAGATTACACCCTAAGATGCCCAACACCCATCGCATCCTCAAACGCGAAATGTTTCATGGATGGGGCAGTTTCTTCAGTGACCATGTCTAGCCAAGGGATCCACACTCTGATTTGCTTTGCGGTAGATAAGGATAATGGATGCTCTTGTCAGGTGCAAAAGGAATCTTGAATCCTCCACAAGAGAGGGGGGTGGGGTCCTTGATGAGTTTGACAACAACTTGAGAATCAGATTCAGTCATCACATTGTTCATGCCTTTCTCTAGGATGATAGTTAGGCCTCTGTAGATCACCATAATAGGCTCGAGTTGCAGCATAGTTTATCATAGTAGCGTAGCGGCCATACCCCTTCCTTGTTTCGGAATAGCCCTCCAAAGCCATATTTTCCATTCTTTTCATGCCAGCACCCCTCTGTGTTCAGTTTGGTCTCACCTGCATTAGAAGGCATCAGATTAATCAGCATGGGTGTTTTTGAACCAACGTGAATGGGAGAGTTAAAAGCCTTGGATTTACATAGAATAGGCAGTGATAGCTCTATAGCTAACATGGGTAATGGAGTCCACATTTTCATTTTTTTGTTTTGGTCTTTTGGTGCTGACACTAGGTTCGCGCATGGGTGGATGACTCACCCTATATTACTCTGGCTAGATGATTGTGGGCCCATGTGATTTATGCCCATATCATTTATTTCATTTTTACCACTTGTCAAAGTGTAAAACTTGTCCCTCCAACCACTAGGTTGCAGGTTCACGTCCTGGGACAATCACTTTATGCATTGAAGCCAAAGGTTAGGTTTGTACTCAATCCATCCCATCCCATCTCAGACACTCATAAATGGGTACTAACTGGGTGTTAAAGAAAGAAAGTTATGTAGCGACCCTGATTATTTTTTTCACTTAACTTTTCAACATTTATCCATAATCAAATATCCACTAAATACCATAATATACCATAAATAAGGAATGATCATATTCATGCCATTAATTTAAAAGAATACTTTCCAAACCATTTTAGTATAGTGGAAGCATAATTATTTACATCTATTGGGAAGAAAATAAATATATTGTGTAAATATAAATTGATTGATTGTAATTGATTAGGTAGATTGTAAAATAGGAAGGTTGTATATTTTTCTTTTATTTTCGTTTCCTAAAATGATTCTGTACAAAGCCTATTTATATTGCCTCATTGAGAGAAGAATACACATTGAAAATCATTCTTCAACATGGTATCAGAGCATTATTCCAATTTTCTACTCTCGTTCTTAACTGAGTAAAATACTCAGAATTCTTTTACCTCCTTTCTCGTTCTTAACTGAGTGAAATACTCAATAGACTTTTTTCCCCTCCTTTCTTGTAACGTAAAGATATATCACTCATAACCCTAATACCACCCTAATCCCGACAACCTGCCGCCAGCCCTCATACAAACCCTAATCCCACCACCCTGCCACCACCGCGCCTCCCCTTCAAGTCGATCTCTGGCCGCGCCTCCCTCTGACCTCTTGTTCTCCGCCAGCCATCGACCGCTTCCCGTCGATCTCTTCCAGTTTGATCTCTGACCGACAACCACTTTCCGGCGACTTGTCCTTCAGACATCGCCGCCTCTGTTGCCGCCTCTCGCCATCTTTACCACCACCGGCAACAAATCCTTGCTCTGTCCAGCCACTCCGCCGCCACCCCGTCGCCAACATCAACAGTGCCTCAGCCTGTCGCCTTGCTCTTTCCGGATCGCCTCAGCGCCTTAATGCCTCAGCCGATCTATTCCTAGTTTGTGTACTAACCCTTGCTCTGTCCAGATCTGTCCGGATCGGCCCCAGTTCGTTCGGATCTCCTGCCATCACCTCTGACTGCCGATCTTTGCTGCGATTCCAGATCTGCCGATCCTTGTTGCTCCGATCTCTCTTGATCTGAAGTTACTGCCCTGTTTTTTGCCGATCCTTGCTTCGGCAGCCCTTGTTGGTATCAGTAACTTCTGTTTGCTTGTTTTTCTTTCATTAACAAAATGATTAATCGTCGTTCTTTTACCACAGTAAAGTTAAATGGGTCAAACTATCTTCCATGGTCTCGTGTTGTGTATATCTCTCTAAAAGCTAGTGGTGAAACTTCTTATATTATTGATGATCCATCCACTGACCCCAATTGGGCTCAAAATGATGCTCATATAATGACTTTACTGTGAAATAGCCTTGAACCTGTTATCTTTAATAATGTTGCTTGCCAAGAGACATCTAAAGCTATCTGGGATACTCTATGTGAATTATATTCATCGGAATAGAATATCTCTCGTGTCTTTCAGATTTATCAGAATATTTTCTCCCTTCAACAAGGAGATAAATCTGTTGACGAATACTTCTCAAATCTAAAGGGTATGTGGGATGAGTTAAATATTTTACAGCCTCTTTCTTCAGATTTAAAAGTCCATCAAAAATACAGAGAAGAATTCCGGACTTGCAAATTTTTGTCCGGATTAAATTCTGACCTTGCCCCTCTTGGTTCCTAGATTTTCTCTGGAAAAGAAGTCCCTACTGTTGGCGAGGCATTTGCTCGTGTTCGACGGGATGCTCCCCGTACTCCTGGGTTAGATCATCCAGCACCATCTGCCCTGGCTGCCCCCATTTCTTCTGCTGCTCGTGGATATTCTGGTAATCGTAATCCCTCACACAGTCGTGATCGAGGTGGTCGTCGTGGAGGATGTGGGGGACATGGTGGTCGTGGCACCAAGAAGTGTACTCATTGTGGTGCAACCAACCACGATGTTGATTTTTGTTGGAAGCTGCATGGCAAGCCAACTTGGGCTAATCAAGCTTCCCTTGAGGGGGAGTCATCCACTCTAGCTCCTGCTCAGATTACTATATCCAAGATTGAGTATGATTCTCTGATTCAAAAAGCCACTGTATCTCCTACTTCTACTGCAACTCATGTCACCACAGGTAACACGTGTCTTCATTCATCTTCTCATAGCACTTATTGGATTCTTGACTCTGGAGCATCTGATCATATGACGGGTAATTTATCTTTTTTAACTGACATTGTTATCCCTTCTGTTAAAACTTATGTTACTATTGCCGATGGTACTAAAATTTTGGTTCAAGGCATTGGCACACTCATCTAGTCTTAGTTTCCCTTCTGTTTTATATTTGCCTCAATTTCTCATTCATAAATTATCTCATACTTACCAATGCTCTATTTCTTTCTTTCCCTCTCATTGTAAATTTTAGGATCTCAAGACGAATGAGATGATTGGTGGGGGATATGAAAAGAATGGTCTGTATTATCTTCAGGAGCATCATTAGTCATTCAACCATTCTGCTTTGCATTCCACTATTACACCTTATCAATGGCACTGTCGTCTTGGGCACCCATCCTCAGCCAACATTCGCAAGCTTATTCCTTGCTTTACCCAGTTTTTCTCCTTTCAATTGTGAAACATGTGAAAGGGATGGCAAAAAAAACCGCCCTGCTTGTACCCGCCCCGATCAGGGACAAATTTCGGGGATTTTTTCGGGGACGGGGACAATTTTTTTAAAAATACGGGGCTGGGCAGGGGACGGGGACATATACATCCGGCCCGTCCCCCGTCCGTAAAATTATATTACATTTGCTGAGAGAGAAACTCGGTTTGGGAGACTTGTCGAGCTCTTTGCATAACTGTCAGGATTCAAGGGTGTGGATGGTGGTTAAGGATCACAATGTTCTCTCTGGACCAGCTACCACTGACCAGTGTTTTAGCTGCAAGGATGATCTTGGTTGCTACTCTGGGACTGTTTCAATTACTAATGGCTGGCTCATCAGAGACAATACCACCTTTTCTTGTTTATTGTCGTCCTAGTTTTAGATCGTGTCAACTTCTCTGTTCACTGCCATGTATAAATTCTGTTTCCATACCTGAGGATGTTGAAATCCATCGCATCCCCAACCCAGCAGGATCACTTGACTCCTTTATCCGATTGTGTGATTTTTTGTATATGTGAAATGTGGTAATAAGAGACTGATTCATGTTTTGTTGTTTAATATAACTGGATAGCATGCTAGTTTGAAGACTGGAGATCATTGTGTGATTGCACCTCCCTTTATGTGTTCACCTAGTAGTTGTTACATCTGTACTTTTGTGCATAAGTGCTATCACAATTTTTTAGTTTGAAGTTTCTTTAATTTTTTAATTCTTTAATTTTTCGGGGACGGGGACGGGGACGGGGACGGGCCGGGGATCCCTGTTCCCCGAACGGGCCGGGGACAGAGGACAATTTTTTGTATGCGGTCGGGGACGGGCCGGGGATGGGGACAATTGTGCGGAGGCGGGGATGGGGACAACCAAATCCGTCCCCGGCCCGGCCCATTGTCATCCCTACATGCGAACTCAGTAAACACCGTAGGGTTTCTTTTCCTTTACGGAATGAGCCACCATGTGTCACACCTTTTCATTCTGATATTTGGGGACCTTCGCGAACTACAAATTTGTGTGGTGCTCGCTATTTTGTCACATTTATTGATGATTTTTCTCGTTTAACCTGGGTGTATCTCTTCAAGGACAGATATTAACTATTTCATGTCTTTACCCTTTTTCATGCTATGATTGTCAACCAGTTTAATGCTAAATTGCGTATTTTACGGACTGATAATGCCCAAGAATATCTCTCTCAATAATTTCACCAATTTAATGAAATTCATGGTATTATTCATCAAACTGCTTGTGTCATTACCCCTCAACAAAATGGGGTTGCAGAACGGAAGAATGGACCTCTTTTAGCTGTTACTCGTGCTCTTATGCTCCACATGAATGTCCCTAAACATTTCTGGGGATATGCCATTCTTACCGCAAATTACCTCATAAATCGTACCCCTTCTCGAGTTTTGCATGACACTATTCCTTATCATGTCATATTTTCTGACAAAGATCTCTATATTCTTCCTCCCAAAACTTTTGGGTATGTGTTCTTTGTTCATAATCTTTCTACAGGTCGTGATAAATTGAATCCACGCTCTTACAAATACATTTTTCTTGGCTACTCTTTGACTTATAAAGGATATAAGTGTTATAGTCCCTCGTTACGAAAACACTTTATAAGTGCCGATGTAACCTTTTTTGAAAATATCCCATATTATTCCCTTGAGGGTTCTCAGCTAATACAACCCTTACTGGATTCCCCATGCCTTCCTGAGATTGCTCCTTTATCAGTAGCACATGGTCTTCCAAAGACTACTATTCGACCTCCTGTTACAAAGGTGTATGTCCGACGTTCATCTACTGATGCTTCTCCTATTGCGCCTGCAGATCCAACTTCTGTTCTGCTGATGCTCCTCCTGTTGCGCCTGCAGATCCAGCTTTTGTACTCACACCATCTTCTCCAACGTCTCCGGATCCAACTCTCCTACTTCCTATTGCTTATCGTAAAGGTATTCGGTCTTGCACTTCTCATCCTATCTCACAGTTTGTATCTTATGAACATTTATCTCCATCCTTTCGTACTTTCTCTGTGTCTTTGTCCTCTGTTTCTGTTACTAATCTTATCAGGAAGCTATGTCTCATCCTGAATGGCGTTCTGCTATGGAAGAAGAGATGCATGCTCTGTCCTTGAATCATACTTGGGATCTTGTTCCCAAACCTCTTGGAGCTCATATCGTGGGTTGTCGCTGGGTGTTTTCCGTCAAACACAACCATGATGGTACTCTTGAACGTCTGAAACACATCTTGTGGCCAAATGGTTTACTCAAACATATGGGCTTGATTACACTGAGACATTTTCTCCGGTGGCCAAACTCAACTCGGTCTGCATTATTATATCTCTTGCAGCCAACCTTGATTAACCTCTCCATCAGCTTGATGTCAAGAATGCCTTTCTTCATGGGAACCTTTCAGAGACAGTCTATATGACTCAACCTCCCAGTTTTGAGTCTAAGGGGGAGTGTGTGTGTGTCATCTTCGCAAATCTATCTATGGCCTCAAACAATCACCTCGAGCTTGGTTCAGTAAATTTAGTAGCACTGTCGTGTCTCATGGTATGACTCGAAGTCAAGTTGATCATTCAGTAATTGTTAAACGAACCACTCGGGATATTGTCATTCTTGTAGTATATGTGGATGATATTGTCATCACTGGAAGTGACAACAGTGGGATTCAAATATTAATTCGTCATCTGTGTTCCAGTTATCTCACTAAAGATATTGGCAAACTTCGGTACTTTCTTGGCATAGAGGTTGCCCGTTCTAAAGCAGGCATCAGTTTATTACAAAGGAAATACACTCTTGATCTTATAAAAGATACAGGTTATCTCGGCTCTAAACCTGTATCCATTCCCATGGAGACCAATGTTAAACTCTTGCCTGAAGATGGAGAATTATTTGATAATCCTAAAATGTATCGGAGACTTGTGGGTAAACTTATTTATCTCACTATCACTCGGCCTGATATTGCCTATGCCATCAGTATTGTCAGCCAATTTATGAGTTGTCCCCGGGTACCCTATATGGATGCTGTTGTTCGTATCTTGAAGTATCTTAAAAATACCCTGGGACGTGGGCTTCTCTACAAAGCATCTGGACATCTCCGTATCAAAGGATGTACCAATGCTGACTGGACTGGATCTCCTGCTGATCGTCGTTCTACCACAGGATATTACACCTTTATAGGTGGAAATCTTGTGACATGGAAAAGCAAGAAACAGTCAGTTGTAGCAAGGTCAAGTGCTGAAGCTGAGTATAGAGCCATGACTCATACCACTGGTGAATTAACTTGTTTGCGTACCCTTCTACTTGAGTTCGGGATTCCGGTTCATGGTCCCACTCCATTATATTGTTATAATCAGTCAGCTATTCATATCGCGAACAATCCTATCTTCCATGAAAGGACCAAACACATTGAAGTTGATTGTCATTTTATTCGATCCAAAGTAGAGTTCAAAGAAATTTGCACACCGTTTGTTCCCTCAGGCTCTCAACTTGCTGACATCTTCACGAAGGCTCTTCCCAAAGCTTCTATCGACTTTATTTGTTGCAAGCTTGGAGTATACGATGTATACACTCCAGCTTGCGGGGGAGTATTGGAAAGAAAATAAATATATCGTGTAAATATAAATTGATTGATTGTAATTGATTAGGTAGATTGTAGAATAGGAAGGTTGTATATTAATTGATTAGGTAGATTGTAAAATAGGAAGGTTGTATATTTTTCTTTTATTTTCGTTTCCTAAAATGATCCTGTACAAATCCTATTTATATTGCCTCCTTGAGAGAAGAATACACATTGAAAATCATTCTTCAACAACATCATCGAAAACAAAGAATTCTTACAACTTTCAACATTTGAGCAGTGTTCTAAAAATCAGCCTAGTCAGCCGATTGATCGCAGACTAATTGGAACTCGCCCTCCCACTTCCCAACTTTTGGGGGCTGGGCGCCCACTTGCCATTCTGGGCGCTCGCCGAAGGATTAATCGGAAGTCGGGAAAAGTTAATTTTTTTGTAAATTTCAGTGTGTACATATAATATATATATAATTATATTACATACGCGGTAACCATAAACCCTATTCCCTTACTCTTATTTGATCAAACAAAAACCCTTGAGCTACCCCGATCAGTTCTGTAACGGTTCAAGAATTTATATTCCTTTTTCTCATTCATTCTGGTTAAATTAAGGATTCTTCCATATATTCCTTGGATTAAACCTCGGATTTATTGAGAATTGGGCCTTCCTGAGGCTTAGGATCCAAGATATAGGAGTTGTAAGTGTTAGGAGCCGAGTTGGCATTGAAAGTTCGGGCAACTAGTTTGACTTGACATCTTTGATTTTTGGCCAGTGTTGGTTGGGCTAGAGTTGGTTCGACTTAGCCTTGGGAAATTTTCGGAAGAATAGAAGACCCAAAGCATGGTTTTCCGGAAATGTAAAATAGGAGGATGCCCATTTACCGGAAAATCAGAAGAAAAGAGAAGAGAGAAGAATAACTCCATTACCGGAAAAGAAAGAGGGGAGGAATCCCTCTTCCGGAAAAAGAACACGAGGCAAAGGAGAAAGGGGGGAGGAACCCCCTGGTTTACCGGGAAAAAAGGGAGAAGAGAAAGAGGGCAGAGCCCTTTTTCGGAAGAAGGGGAAGGCTAGCGGGAGAGGAAATTGCGGGAGAAGAGAGCAAAAGTCCAGCGGCCTGCTCTACCGGAAGAGCATGCCTGCTTTTCCGGAAAATGGAGGGATAAGAGGAAGATTGGAGGAAACAGATCTCTGCTCTACCGGAAGAGCAGAAGGGCTGGGAATTTGGAGCAGAAGCAGAACTCTGCTTTACCGGTAGAGAAGGCCTGCTCTACTGGATGTTCGTGTGTTAAATGATCTGTTGTTCGGGTTTTTCATTAAGGGTATTTTGGTCCTTTGGTTCGCGATATAAATCCGATTTTTCTGAGGAGAACCTCATTCGTTCTCACTCACAACACTCTTCATTCTCTCTCTCACCTCAAGCCCAATCTCTCACCCTTCTTTCTTCATTTCCAAGAGATTGAATGGGTTTTAGAAGAAATCATCTTCAACAACGTTGGAGAGGAGATCAAGTGCTCTCCATTGATGTGCATGGATCATGGTGGTATTAAGAATCCTTACCTAGGGTCTATTCGTAGGTCACATTGAAAGGTAAAGTTTTCTATCCCTTTTGTTCCCATCCTTGGTAGTTGGTATTCTTCCTTCTCCCTTGCAATTTTCAAGTAAATGTGGTGTTTTCACGAATTTAAATTTGTGGGTTGTAAATATCCTTCAATTTTTCAAGTATATGAGTTAGTTTGTAGCTCATTTGGTCCTCTACAAGTTTAGTTTCTAGATCCCATGGTTGTTTTGGTAAACCCCCAAATTTTTATAAAACCCTAGATTTTTCTAAGTCTTTGAACAATTTGGGGATGACATTGATTTATATGTTGGTGTAGTGTTAGTGGGATCTAGAAAGGCCTTTGACTCGTTGAAATTTATAAATTGAGAAGTTTTCATAAAACTCATATTTTGGGGTCAAATCATAAGATTAGGAGATGTTTGCCCCAATGTAGTTGAATTGGAACAAGACAACGAATAGATTGAATAAGTGGCCTAAAACATGAAAGATTATCTAGGTTGGCTATCTATATGAGATTTTGATCCCTGAGTGTTATACACTCACGACATTGCGCAATGGGGGTGTGAGACCCGCATCTCGTTATTGCATTAATTGCATTAATTAAAATTGATTAAGAGGAATAAAAAATTTTAAATGATTAGAGTAATTATTTGTGGTTGATTAATTGTGAGTTGAATTTAAAATGAAAAAT
>NMUG010011396.1:0-10645 GCA_002855965.1 Monotropa hypopitys
GAGCCATAGGGTGGACGGCAGGTTATAACCACGCCCGAAGCGTGCGCCTACCGGAGCCATGGTCTTCATTGCAGCGACCCGACAAAGCCAGACGGTCGGTCTTTGGGATGGATAGACAATTCAGAGCCATAGGGATGGACGGTCGGGTTATAACCACGCCCGAAGCATGCGCCCGCCGGAGCCATAGGATGGACGGTCAGGTTATAACCACGCCTGAAGCGTGCGCCTGCCGGAGCCATGGGATGGATGAATTGCCCAGAGCCATAGGGTGGTCGGCAGGTTATAACCATGCCCGAAGCGTGCGCCTGCCGGAGCCACGATCTTATTTTCCTGAAAATAGCAATGAAGAACACAAAGAAGGGAAGATAGTGCATTTCATCATATAAATAGGAATTTTGACAAGGTTTTACAATTTGGGGGATCCGTTTGGCACTCTTCCGGATCACGGGATCAATGGGATGTTCTGCTCTCCCTGGTTTGCCTGGCATGCATTGGGTCTGGCGGCCGGAACCCTGCGCCGGTCGATCCATTTGTCGAGATGGCCCTGTCGGACAAGATGCTCCATGTAAGCTTTGAAAGGCAACCAGGAGGTTGTGAAGTGTCCCTTTTCCCGGTGATAGGTGCAGTAGGCCTTCGGATTAGGATGCCTCTCTCCCAGCTTGTGATCTGGCTCCCTGAAGAACGGTTCGTCTCTGATTTGCCGGAGGGCAATGTAGATTGGCTCTGTAAATATCGTGGTCTCCGCCACGTAGTCCTCCGGTTTCGGAGATCTTTTGTCCCCCGTTTTCACCATATTGACCTGCCTCCGGGTGTTCTGAGCGGGGGCAGGCCGTGCTTGTGGGCGTCGGATAGAGGCGCGCTCGGCCAACAAATCCTCCAATTGACAAAATTTGTCAATCATCTGCATCAGATCATCCATGTTTTCCGGAGGATGGAGCATGAGCTCCCGGAGCATGGGGCTTTCGGATTCTAGGCCCAACTTGAAGGAGGATGTGGCGACTCTTTGGTCACAATTCTGGATGTCGTTGTAGAGCTCCCAGTATCGGTCGGCATATTGCCGGAGAGTCTCGTCCGGTCGCTTCCGGAGGCTGATCAGAGAGTCGACCTCTTTTTTCTGCTTGCCGCTTGTGACGAAGCGGGCAAGGAAGGCCCTCTCCAGATCTCTGAAGCTCCGGATGGACTTGGAGGGAAGCTTGTTAAACCAGAGTGAGCCCAGGGTGCCAAGGCTGGTAGGGAAGACCTTGCACAGGACGACGTCGCTTGATGAGTAGAGCGCCATGATCTGTCGGTAGTAGATGAGGTGAGTGTAGGCGTCGGTCTTAGGATCGTACCTGGTGAACTTAGGTAAACCGAAGCCAGGAGGAAGGACGACCGAATCAATGGTCCGGGAGAAGGGGGAAAGGCTGAGCTGCTCGAGACGATCATCGACAGCGTGAAGGGCCTGCCTGGCGGGATGCTCGGCATGGTGGTCCCTTCGGTGGCGCCGATGCTCCCGTTGTTCGTCGTCGGATGCCGGAGAGCGGTGACGGTGCATTTCTTCCCGGTCGTGGTGACGCTTCTCCTTCTGTTGACCGGAGTCCTCTGTTTCCGGCCAGAAGTCACGAAGGTTCTGTGGGTAGATTTCTACGAACTCCCCTCCTTCGTAAACATAGAGAGGGACAGAGTCCGGATGCTTGGGGCGCTTGTCATCGTCGCCAGAGTGTTCCGTCCGGCGTTCGTGGTCGTCGGCCACTCCTTTTCCTTTGCATTCCCTGTCCTCCCTTGATCTGCGCCGGCGGCACTGCTGTTCGGAGGAATGTGAGGCCAAATCGACGGCATTGGTGGCCCGTGCGACCTGGTCGCGAAGTTTGGCGATCTCCGCATCTCTTTCTTTTAACATCTGGTCCACGGCCGCAGCATAGGCCGAACCGAGCTCCGGTGTAAGACCGGTCGGGGAATAGAAGAGCCCCATAGAGACGTGTTGCGGAGGGGGAAGAGCAGGATCGGCGAGAAGAGCAGGATCGGCGAGAAGAGCAGGATCTTGGACTACAGGTGTGGTAGTTCCATCTTCCATGAAGGCAGACAGAGAGAAGGGCAGACAGCTGATTTCCACAGATACTTGTGCTAGGGTCCCACTGTGAACGCCAATTGTGGGGACCGGTTTCTGCCGAAGGCTTCTCTCGGACTGCTGGGCTTTCAGACTCTAGTAGTCGGCTCTGGCCGGATGCTCGAGTGGTCCCTGCAGACAAGCAAATAGGGTCCTCCTGCTTGGCTCCTGTAAAACAAGAGTGAGTGCCCGCCGGTGGGGTTTTTACCAACGGGGCCTCCGATGCTTAAGTTAAAACCGTTTGGAGAAGAGGAAAAGCACAAGACGTTGGAGGCCGGACAGTCAGCGGTCGGGGATCAGAGATTGAAATCTGGATCCCGTGAACAGTACCCATAGGGGATATTTATAGGGAAATGTTGGCTTGGGGCTCACGAATGGTGAGTGGGCTGTACGTCAAGGGCCGCATAGTGGGCCCGGACGGTTGATGGGCCAGGTCAGGTCGTACGGACGGGTATTTCGGTGAATTCCCCACGATAGTGACAGGAGGGCAGCCCTCCGGATAGTCCGGTCCATTCGGCAATGAATCGTTAATGGCATAATGGTCTGCCGAAGGGTGTGGTCCGGATGCCGACGGTCGGGCACGTTGTGGGACCCTCCGGTCCGGACCGACTCGCAGGTGTTCTTTGGTCAGTTTCTCCTCAGGGTATGGGTCCGGTCACCACAGTGTCAAGTAACATTTATTACAATTCCTAGCCGAAGGCTAGTATACCTTAATTTCTATGGTCGTCAATATTCCCAGGCCGAGGCCGGTATACCATATATCATGGTCATTAGCATTCCCTAGCCAATGCTGGTATACTATATATCATGGTCATCATATTTCCTGGCCTAAGCCGGTATACTATATATATCATGGTCATTATATTCCCTAACTGAAGCCGGTATACCATATATCATGGTCATTAACATTCCCTGGCTGAAGCCGGTATACCATATATCATGGTCATCATATTCCCTGGCCTAAGCCGGTATGCCATCGTGATCATGGCCATCAAGTATCATCAAGTGTTCGATTGATCATGCCAAGTTCCTTAGTACATATTACTAGTATCATGGGTGGTTACTATCACATGTAGGGGTGAAAGCAAAACCGAGAAAACCGAACCGACCGAAAAAACCGACCGTTCGGTTCGGTTTTCGGTCAGCCCCAAATGTGTTCGGTTCGGTTTCGGTTTGGTGTATACATTTTTTTTCGTTTTCGGTTCGGTTTCGGTTTTGGAAAAAATTGAATAGGCCGAACCGAACCGAACCGATTAATAAATAAATTAACAAAAAAAAATCATAAAAAATATTAATTTACTGATTTTTAGTTTAAAATTATTTATGTAGTTAAAAATAGCAAAAAATTGGCAGCAATACACAAAAAAATTCTTTTTTGTAATATTTTTATTGATATTTTTCACCAAAATAAATTATTAATAAAAAAAATGCAGTTTTTATAAAATATCGAAAAAACCGAAAAACCGAAAAACCGAAAAACCGAAAATAACCGACCGAAACCGATCAAGACCGAACCGAAGTTAAACCGAATCGGATTCGGCCGGTTTCGGTTTTCATCTTTTCTGGACCGAACCGATCGGTTCGGTTTGAGATAGTCCCAAAACCGAACCGAACCGACCGATTTTCACCCCTAATCACATGTTTATTCAATTTCGAGTAAGGGGTCAAATTCACCCAACAAGATCAAAGTGCGACTAAAATTCGTATAACATGATCACCACCCAAAATCCCATCTGTTAAGGTTCATTCATATCCAATTTCACAATTTTGAAGTCAATTTTACTATTTGAGGTCATATAGACCAAAACCCCCAAATTAGTGTAATTAGGGTTTATCAAAATTGGGGCTTTTTACATATGTCATTCAAACATGAAATTGAGTCTTGTCCTAGGTGTGTACAACACTAAGGACTCCATATCTACCATCAATTGCAATATTTAACCTCTAACCCTAGGTCAATTTCACCACGACAAGTCTTACACGAAATCTACACAATTTAACAAGGTTCTAAGGCAGAGAGGGTGAAGGCACAACCACAAACATACTAGAGATGGATATCCCCTACCTCAATGAAGCTTGACCAAAACCCTAACTTTCGGACTTCGATGAATGACGAAGATAGTGGGCTTTCCGGATAGCTCTCGTCGCGTGGAGCGTCGTTCCTTCTTCGCAAAACTTGATTTCAACCTTGCAAGGCCTTGGTAAGTTAGATAGAAGAGGAAGAGAAACTATGGAGGTGGAGACAGAGTGTGAGAGGCTTGTCGCGCCGGAAAATTTTTCCGTCCTTTCCTCGTCCCCCGTCTGGTGGGAGCCGTTTTCCGGGGTGGAAGAATTTACGTTGTTGGGTTTTATTTGAAAATATGGGGGTTTGTTTGAAAACGGGTGATGGCATGAGTATGCCAATTTCGAATTTTTGGGGTTGCCACTTGGTATTGAGTTGTGGTGTACCAAGTCACCGGAATTTTTATTGTAAAAAGATATCATTTTATTTTGGAAAAATGTCTTTTTATTTGGAAAAAGGTGTCTGCAAAACTAGAAATTCGAATTCGGGAATTTAATTACGAATGGGGAAGGTGTTAGGCAACCCACTCGCCCTTTCGGTACTTCTTTCTAAAAAATAAACCTTTTTTAAATCCGAAATCAATCGTTTCCTCGGCTAAGAGAAATGTAAAATTATTACTGATATATGTATGAAATGAAAGACTCCCGGATATAGTTGTTGACGGGTGGATTTCAGCCCGGTTTGGATAAAGAAGGATTATTTTTTAGCCGGACGGAACTTCGACGAAAAATGATTTTCTACAGTCGGACAGAATTCCGACTGTGTTTGCAAATGACTTTGTTTTGTTAATTTAGTTTCTTTTACAACAGTCGGACAGAACTTTGACTTTGTTTTTAAAAACGAAATTTTATTTTGAGCCGGATAGAACTTCGGTTATATTTTGGAAAATGTTTTTTGTAGTTGGACTGAATTCCAACCAGAAAGAGAGATTGTTATTTTTCAGGTAGTCGGACGGAACTTCGACGGTACCTCGGAAATAATCTGGGATTTTAGCCGGACAGAACTTCAGCTAAATCCTCGAAAAGTATTTTTCTACGATCGAACAGAATTCCGACCGCGTTTGTGAAAACATTTTAGTCGGACAGAACTTCGACTAATTTTTTGATAGGAATGTTTTGAAATAAGTCGGACGGAGCTTCGACTGTTTTTTGGAAAGATGGGATATTTTTTGTTCGAAAATTCTAAAGAATATCGAGTAAATCGGCATGACCCGAGTCACAAGACATTCCAATAATCTGAGTCTGACATCTACTGCAAGCTTTCACTTCAGAGTACGAATCGAGGAAATTGGTTTTTCTTTTAAAGTGTTTTGATATTTTTTAGTCGGACAGGGCTTCGACTGTGAAAATGTTTTATAGGAAAATTGCTGGAAAATGTTTTGACCGAGCTTTGGAAGAAGGATTCATTTTTACCAATCGGGCAGAGATTCGACTGGGTTTTGAAAAATGGGGGAATGGATTTCTTTCTTTAGGTGTAAAAATATCCTCCCGGGATATCGAATGCTTCAGAAATGATCTGAGTCACAAGGCATTTCTTTGATCCGATTCTGACAGCTACTGCAACCTTTCACTTCAGAGTACGGATACAGGATTTAATTTTGTTTGAAAGTGTTTTGGGGAAAGCAAAAGTTAATCGCTGAAGAGAGATAGAATATATGTATGTATGAACAGATAAGATATCATATATATAAACCGAACTGGATATATTCCGAGCTAGACGGCAGTACATATATAACTGGGGTATAAGATATTATATATATAAACCGAGTTGGATATAGTCCGAGCTAGACGACAAATATTTTTGGAGCGAATACGTTTTTATGTTATTCTCGTACGCGACAGCGGAGCCGGCATAGCCAAGCATGTGTCGAATTCTAACGAGGAGAAAGACATAAAGTAAAGAATTCTTTAACACATGATTCGAAAGCATAAAAGACAAGTATAAAAAAATTTCGTCAAATTGATTAATTGTATCTGTACAAATCGGAGAGATGACTTCTGTAGATAGCTTCTCTAAAACATAGTAGGGTATAGTATCGGACGCGGCCGAGTGACTGATACCGAACTATGAATTAGAAGACTATCAAGAGTCTCCCGAGAGTAAAAGATAAATTAATTTACCGGAATAAAGATAAGCTCTGAATACTTCAAGAACGAGTCTTGTTCTTGGTTGGATTTGGGATTTTCGGAATTTTGGTCAGTGTTTGAGTAGTTTTCGGAAAACTATTGAGAGAAAATGCCCGGAGGCTTTGGTGATTGAGTGTGAATTGAGAGTGGAATGAAGTTATTCGGGTTGATTGTTGTTGTGGAGGTTTGCTATATATAATGATATATGTCGCAACTATAGTTGCGACATATGTGAAATTTCTGCCAATTGCGTGGCTCGCGTGCCATGCGTAGGGGAGATTTTTTAGGAAGCTTCTTGAAGCCTTCCAAGCTTATCTTCGACCGAAAATTAATTTAAAAATAAAAGAAAATACATTAAAATTGAAAAAGTATCCCGGAGTTCTGATCTTGGTCCGAAGCTTCTGTTTGCGCTTAGTCGTCCCCTCGGAGAACTCTGAGTTTGACATTTTAAATTTGATATTCGTGATCGCTGGGTTGGATCACGAATTTAGCAAATATCCTGAGCTTGATTCGGACACTTCTCAAAAAAAACCTGAAATACAGCTCTAACGCTTTAACTAAAGTGAGAAGCGGTTGGTGCACCTCTTGAGCTGCTCAACTCCTAGCAAATCTATTCCACAGGGAATGTTAGACTTTGAAGATGAGGTCCGTGCAAAATACGTTCACTGATTTCCGAGGCCGGTTGACCACTGCAGGGAAAAGTGAACGAATTGACGTTTATCCTAAACTGAATTTCGGTTTTGGATCGGATGGGTTCATTCTTTGTACCAGCTTCTCGAGAATGCAATTTCCTTCGATTTTCTCCTTAGCAGAAGAATTTCGGATGTTCGTGCAGGATTCTGTTTCTGTCGGCCTGTTTGGCCTGTTCGGATGCGGTTTCTATGTCGTCTGTTTGAAATTTGTCTTGATTGGTGCATCGGAATAGAATTCTGAGACGGGTAAATGTTCCTTAACGCTTTACCGTTGCGGGTTCATCATTTAGTAATTTTTGACTGACGTCGGTGTTGTTCGCGAGAAGTCCGAACATTTCGGATGTGTGTACGGACACTGGTGAAGGTCGTTTTTCTGATTTCTGAACATGTGGAGGCTGAGTCAAATTTGGGTATCAATAGCTGCCCCTCTTTGTGTATGTTGCGCAACAATGGTAGACAAAGACTAATTTGTGCGTGAAATTTTAACTCACGTCTTATATGTTTTGATTTGTTCTGGCTCCTCCGAGGAATTTGACATCTGCTGACGGAATCGGAAAAATTTTTGGAGTTTCCGATGACGCGTATCTGGCTCATCGAAGTCGCATTTTGGACCGGCGGGTCGCGTTTGGGATGATATGATCCCTTCCCGAAAAAGGTCAAAACCCACCCCCTGGATGCCAGCTGGGTGCGCGGCTCGAGGCTGACTGCAATTATGATTTTTGAACAATGTCGCAACTATAGTTGCGACATAGAGCGTATTTAGGGGGCAGCGGAGGCAGTGAGACTCATTCGTATTCCAGACCTCTAGACACTTCTTGAGGCTTAGCAAATTTCTGCTCTCGCTCAAATTTTCTTCGACGACGTCCCGGTGCTTGATTTCTTGATCGATTCACATCCGGCGGACTCAGTTCAGATCATACAAGCAAGTAATCGACCGTTGTTCTTTCCTGCATTCAGTAATTTTTGAATACATGTGCTAGAAAATACGCTAGTTAGCCAAAAACATGTATGTCTTTTAATTTGCAGTAAACGTGCATCGCTGATGTCATAGCTATCATGCTGTCCGTTTAAAAATTTCTCGCGCTCGGGGTAGTGACGAAAATTTTGAAAATGCCATTTTGAACTCGACTAGGGAGATTGTTAGTGAGATTACGCCGCTAGGATTTTGAACAGATGACCTTTAGAAAGATGTCACTTTTTGAAACATTTTGGGACTTGACGGTAATTGTAGGAAAATGTTACCGAAGTTTTCGTAAGTTGACGATCGTACTCGTGACAATGTGTCTTTGAAAACAGTTCTTGTCGGACGACCCATAGAAAGTTGTCACCGAAAAATTTTGATGTTTTGACTTTGACACTATGACCGTAGATAGATATCATAGCGCGTTTGAAAATTTGATTTTAACGGACAGACTCAGAAAGGTGCTATTGTCGGCATGATTTTGAAAGTAGTAATCGTGGGCAGTAATCGTAACAAAGTAGATTAATAATCGTAGAAAGATATTATTAAAATTGTCGTCCCTTTTGAATGATAATCGCTGGCAGATAATACCGTAAAATATGACTTGGATTTAATTAGTAACTGTAGACAGTTATTACTAAAATTTTGAAATCCTGCAACTTGAACGACAATCGTAGGAAGATATTATCGTCAGCATATATCTGACAATTGATTAGTAATATCGGATAGGTATTTACTAAAATTGTACAACTTTGAAACTTGAACAATAATCGTAGTAAGATATTATCGTAAGCGAAATTTTTGCCCCGAGTAATAGCCGTAGGGGAGATGCTATCGGGATCTTTTAGAAATTTTTGAGAATCTGCCACCGTAGGGAGATGTCACGGAGTTTTAAATTCATGACCTTAGAAAAGTGTCATTGGGGAGAGATTTTTTTCGGAAATGTGGACTTGTGGCTTTAAAAAGATGCCATTGAGGTCCCGGAGATGTAAAATTTGTAGTCTTAGAAAGGTACTACCGAAATTGTTTTTTGTAAATTTGAAACTATTGCCTTAGGGAGGTGCCATCGGAGCTTTTGAAAACGTAAGTCCGTGGCCTTAGATATATGCCACTATAGGTTTTGGAAATATGAACCCAGAGCCTTAGTTAGATGCTGCCGAGGGTTTAAAAATTGCAACATGTGGCCTTAGAAAGATGCCATTGTAGGTTTCGAAGAAAATTTGAAATTGTAGTCTTAGAAAGGTACTACTGAGTTTTTTGTTTTTGAAAATTCAAACATGTAGTCTTAGAAAGGTACTACCCTAGGTTTTGAAATGGTTAACCTGTAGCCTTAGTGAGGTACCACTGTAGGTTTCTGAAAATATAACTCGGTAGTCTTAGAAAGATACTACTTGGACCCTTTAAAATGCCAGCCTGTAGTCTTAGAAAGATGCTACCTCGAGGCTTTTTGAAGGTTCAACATGTGGCCTTAGAAAGGTACCACTGTAGGTTTTTGAAATTTTCGAATCTATAGTCTTAGAAAGATACTATCTTGATTCTCGAAAATGTAAACCTGTAGTCTTAGATATGTGCTATCTTAGGTTTGTGAAACGTAACTCCGTAGTGATAGGAAGATACTACCGAGATCCTTGAAATTATAAACCTGTAGTCTTAGAAAGGTACTACCTTAGGTTTTTGAAATGGTTAACCTGTGGCCTTAGTGAGGTACCACTGTAGGTTTTTAACTCTGTAGTCTTAGAAAGGTACTACTTGGATTTTCAGAAATGTCAGCCTGTAGTCTTAGAAAGGTACTACCTCGGGCTTTCGAAGGGTTTAACCTGCGGCCTTAGAAAGGTACCACCATAGGTTTTTAGAACTTTCAAATCTATAGTCTTAGAAAGATACTATCAAGATTCTTGGACACGTAAACCTGTAGTCTTAGAAAGGTGCTACCTTAGATTTGCAAAATGTAACTCCGTAGTCGTAGAGAGATACTACCAGGAATAATAAATTCAAACTTGTAGTATTAGAAAGGTACTACCTTAGGTTTTTGTTCTTGAAGTCGTAAACTTGTAGTCTTAGATAAATACTAGCAATGTTCCTGTAAATCTGGATTTGTGTTGATAACCGTAGTAAGATATTACCAAGTCTATAAATTTTTGCCCCAGGTTATAACCGTAGAGAGGTGTTATAACTTAGGATCCGTGAACAATTGTATATATCGATAATCATATAGAGATATTACCAACCTTTTGTGTTCACCATATTGTAGCTTTTGTTACCTAAATTTGAGTCGTTCGACTATCAGGGGTTAATGATTTTCTTTCTTTTGTTTTATAGGATGACTTCTCGGCGTAGACCAGGGAAGGAGCCTGCAGACGAGGCTGGACCTTCGAGACCTGTTGCGGAGGAGAGGGAGGAGTCTCCCATTGATATTGATGACATGGATTTTGGACATGATCCTGGCGACGTGGGTGCACCACGATGTGGATATGTCGAGACTTTTTCCCCAGATGGTGTGGGGTCACTGCTGAGAGGGACAATGGTTCCTGAGGAGCTTCGGAGGGCCAACTTGCGTATTTCTGATACACCACTTCTGACACAGCTTCGGTCCCATCCGTCCATGTATCTGAGGGCCCAGGTGGTTCCAACGGAGAGGCCTTTTCGGGGAGCGTAGTTCCATGCAGTTGCCATCTGCAACTGGGCGCATCCAGTATATCGAGACTTTTTGATCGAGCA
>NMUG010011397.1:0-10641 GCA_002855965.1 Monotropa hypopitys
TAGCTGTTTGGCATTGTCTTACCTTCCGCTTGTATTTCATATCTTGTACAATGTAATGAGAAATGGACAGAATGTATTGATACAACAAGTAGTGATCTCCCCTGCACTTATTTAAATTGTTTTTAAAAAAATGGTTTGAAAATCCGGGGCGTGACATAGCTTATGCTTCGAGGCAATTGAAAAACCATGATAGGAATTACCCTACACACGATTTAGAGTTAGCAGCGGTAGTTTTTACAATTAAGCTTTGGAGGCATTATCTTTATGGGCTGACTTGTGAGATTTTTACTGATCATCAAAGTTTACAGTATATATTTACCCAGAAGGATTTGAATTTGAGGCAACGTAGGTGGATGGAACTAATTAAAGATTATGATTGTAATATCCACTATCATCCGGGGAAAGCTAATGTAGTGGCTGATGCGTTGAGTAGAAAGGCTGTGAGCAAAGTAGCATGTTTGACTTGTGCTAGAGTTGAAAAATTTTCAGAATTGAGCAGTACGGATGTTGATTTGTCTTTGGATTCGAATGAGACTTTGTTAGCCAATCTTGTGGTGAGGTCACTATTTATGGATCAGATTAGAGAGGGTCAGAAAAATGATGTATTTCTAGAAAAGATTCGACAACAAATTCTATTGGGTGAGAAATCAGAGTTTTGTATTCGTGGGGATGGAATGTTGATGTTTGGGAACCGAGTTTGTGTACCGGAGGATGCTGAGCTTAAGAAGAATATTCTTGAGGAGGGACATAGTTCGAAGTTTTCTATGCATCTGGGGTCGACGAAGATGTATTGTGACTTGAGGGAAAATTATTGGTGGAAGGGGTTGAAGAGGGATATAGCCGATTTTGTTGCTAGGTGTCTTATTTGTCAAAGGGTGAAGATTGAGCACCAGAGACCGGGAGGGTTAGTTCAGAGTTTGCCAATACCGGAGTGGAAATGGGAACACGTTACCATGGATTTCGTTGTGGGTTGGCCTAAGTCTAAGTGGAACTTTGATTCTATTTGGGTTGTGGTGGACCGTTTGAAAAAGTCCGCTCATTTTCTTCCAGTGAGGGCTACTTTTTCTATGGATAGGTATGCCAGAATTTATATCGATGAGATCATTAGATTGCACGGAGCATCGGTTTCGATTGTCAGTGATAGAGATCCTAAGTTTACGTCGAGGTTTTGGGCGAGTTTGCAACACGCTCTTGGTACATCGTTGAGGTTTAGTACTACTTTTCACCCTCAAACGGATGGACAAACGGAGATGACCATCCAAACGCTTGAGGACATGTTGAGATCTTGTGTTTTCGATTTTGCTGGAGGTTGGAAAAATTATTTGCCGTTGATTGAGTTTGCATATAATAATAGTTTTCAGAGTAGTATTGGTATGACACCTTTTGAGGCATTATATGGTAGAAGATGTCGAACACCGCTTTGTTGGAGTGAGGTAGGGGAGCGATAAATTTTGGGATCGGAATTGGTTCAAGTAGCTTTAGAAGGGGTTAAACTCATAAGGGAAAGATTGAGGGTTGCTTAGAGTCGTCAGAAAAGTTATGCGGATAATAAACGTCGGGAGCTATAGTTTGAGGTTGGTGATCATGTGTTCTTGCGAGTTTCGCCATGGAAAGGTGTGGTTCGTTTTAAAGGGAAGGGGAAACTAGCGCCGAGGTACATTGGGTTGTATGAGATTGTGGATAGAGTAGGAGCGTCAGCTTATCGTTTGGCATTGCCGGTGGAGTTGGCTCGTTTGCACAACGTATTTCATGTTTCCATGTTGAGGAAGTATGTAGGTGACCCGACACATGTTTTAGAAGTGGAACCTTTAGAGTTGCATGAGGATTTGACTTATGAGGAGAGGCCAGTGAAGATTCTGGACCACAAGGAACAAGTGCTACGTTCCAAGGTGGTATCCTTGATCAAGGTCTTGTGGAGAAATCATGAGATCGAGGAAGCGACATGGGAGAGCGAGGAGGCTATGCGGAAGAAATACCCGTACCTATTTTCAGGTAATCCATCTTACTTTAAATTTCGGGGTCGAAATTTCCTAAGGGGAGGGGGGAGTTGTAATACCCGTCACGACTAATGATTTAATTAGAAATATTTTAAAATAATATCGTGGGGGTTATCTTGGAAATAATATTCACCATCCTCTAATTTAGTGCCAAGAGTTAAGAAATCAATAGAATTAATAATGTATATTATGCTTTAATCAATAAATATAAAGAAAAGTGGAATAAATGGCACGCAGGGGTGATTTAGAGGAAGTGATGAGGACAATTGGGTCTTTTTAACTAAAAATCTGTCATTAGGTTAGGGGTGTTAGGATAATCCCATTATACAAACTATTGGTTAAGAAAATAGAGAGAGAGGAAGAAAGGAGGCAAAGAGGAACTCAAGAAATTGAAGGTTATCGGGTGAGAATCGAAGGGGAGAGTCTTCTACAACGTTGTTCCCGAGGTTAGTAGGAATCTAGTAATGTAAGTTTTGTATCTAAATCACGTCATATTCAGTCTAGATCATAGTTTTAGTTGTTAATCCCGTTTTTGGAAAAAAATTGTGGTTTTGGGGGTTTTGGATGAGATTGTGGTGTGTTTAAGAGTTGTTTGAGGCTACAAATTGAGTATGTTTAGTGTCATTATGTGTATAACACTTGGGATGCTTTGATTTGGGTGTGAGAAGGTTGGATTTAAAGAGTTTGATTTAGTTTCGTCAAAACAATTTTTCTAAAAAAAATCGCCTACTGAAGAAAGGGTACCGGTCCCCCGGAAAGGTGGGTACTGGTCCCCGCATTACAGTGGGACTGGGAAGTTAAAGGGTACTGTTCCACGATATAGTGGGGTACCGGTCCCCGTTAATTAATTCGGCAGAAATCAGTGCGGGTACCGGTCCCTTGATTTGTGGGGTACCGGTCCCCACTGAGCAGTGAGGTTGGGAGAGGGACGGGTACCAGTCCCTTGAAAAGGCGGGTACCGGTCCCCGCTGGGTAATTTTGGAAGATTTTTGTGGTTTCTCGGGGTGTTCGGGTATGGACTTATGATGTGTTTGGAAGGTATTAAGGGATATTTAGAGACTCTAATAAGTGGTTTAAATGCGGTTATCAATCCAGTTAATTTAATTTAATGATTTTTGCTATTTCCTGTCAAGCTATATGTTCATGTGGACTGAAATTGTAATTGTTTTGACAGGGACGCTTGAGGATGGCACTGAGGCCTCACTCAAAGGCAAGGATAAAGTTTAAACCGCACAGTATCGGTGAGTGTAGGAATATGGTATCTTTAATGGTACATTCGCAGGGTTGTTTTCAATTAAATGTTTCCCTTGAGTATAAGAAGTTAACTGTTGTTGTTGTATTTTATTCATAACACATGATGAGTTGATATGCATGGACATAGTGCATGATTGGTTTGAGATGAATTGTCATAATGCATAATGAGTTTGAGATGCATGGACATGATGCATGAATAGTTGAATATGCATAAGTTGAGATGGAAGGCATAATATGCACATATATATGTATTATCCATGCCTCCGTGAGACGGGTGGTGTTGCTGGCAGTTAGTAAGGCCAGTGGTTGGCCACAAAGTAAGTCCAACGGGTGCGTGGGACGTACCCCAAATGTTAGTGCGCAGGGCGTACGAACTACTACCTATAGTAGTAGCTATTTTCAGGGCATGGGATGCTCAAATCTTTTTGAAAAGGGGCTTCGGCCAGAATATATAAGTATCATGCATGAGATACATTGTTGAAAGAGGATTTGTTCATACTCATATTCATGATTTATGACATATGAAATTACTTGTGTTTGGAAATTAAACATATCATATTCACACTCTGTTTCCTTGTCTTTGGCTTGGAAATAGGTTGCATGGTTAGTGGTCCACTACGAGGCTGGAGGGCATTGGATGATTTGATGTGATGTTTTGGCAGAGGTGGTCTTGTGGAAGAGAAAACATATGTGGGCTTGTGGTTCTTTTTACTTTTCCTAGTAGCTTAACATTGATCTTTGTTCAAAGACTTATCATGGAAGTTGTAGTAGAAGTAAATGTTTTCTTTTAATGCTTTCCTTTGAGGTTTGGATAATATAGTACTTTTGGGTTCATGTTTGAAGATCTACCTATTCCTGCGGTTTCATGTTGGCAACGCTACTTGAGGTTTTATTTGATTAAGAGGTTTATGAAAAATTTTAAATTTTTGTGTATTTTGGAGTTAGGGATGTTACATCAACTTTCTTCAGGTCAACAGAAATACCATTTGCAAAAAACCAAATGAGCTAGAAATACAACTTTATCTAACCAGAATTCCGATTTACTTTCTCAATAATTTTAGAACCTAATCGTAAATGATCTATGTGCTCCTCTTTATTTTGAGAATAAATTAAAATATTGTCAATAAAGACTATTATGAAAGAATCAAGATATGGCTTGAACACTCGATTCATCAAGTCCATAAATGCCACAAGAGCATTGGTTAACCCAAATGGAAAAACTATAAATTCGTAATGACCATATCTCGTGCGAAACGTAGTCTTGGACAATTGATGATAACCAGATCTTAAGTCAATCTTTGAGAATATTGAGGCCCCCTAAAGTTGATCAAACAAATTAAAAAATTCATGGTAAAGGATATTTATTCCTAAATCTCGCCTTATTCAGTTGCTGGTAATCAATAAAAAGTTTCATACTCCCATCCTTCTTCTTTACGAATAATACTGGTGCTCCCCACAGAGATACACTCGGTCTGATAAAAACCATATCCAACAAATCCCGAAGTTGGGTTTTCAACTCTTTTAACTCCATAGGTGCCATTCTATAAGGCAAAATAGAAATCAGAGCTACTCCTGGCAACAAATCAATCATGAATTCAATTTCCCGATCAACAGGTACTCTTGGAAACTCCTCTGGAAATACATTAAAAAATTCATTTACTACTAGTATATCAGTAACCTGAGGACCATCTATCCTTGTGACTATAATATGAGCCAGAAACCCCTGACACCCTTTTCTCAATAACTTCCTTGCCTCTAATGTCGAGATAAGGCAAGTTAGAGTAATTCTTCTATCTTTGTAAAATTTAAAAGTTGGTTGATTCGGTAGATGGAAGGTTACCTCTTTACAGAAGAAATCAATGGTAGCATTATTATGAGATAACCAATCCATTTCTAATATCACATCAAAATCTTGCATATCTACAGGCAATAGATCTACTAGCAACTCCCAATTGTGAATATGGACATAATTCTTATATACGATATTGATAAATACTACTTCCCCAACAGGAGTCGATATAGATAACCCATATTCTAGTGATGCTAGTGGTCTACCCAAATGCTTAGTATAAATTAGAGATACGAATGAATGAGTAGAACTTGGGTCTATCAAAATATGGGCATTACTATTTGCAATAAGAAGTGTACCTATAACCACATTGTGTAACGTCTGGGCATCCTGCTCAGTAATAGCAAACACTCGGCGCTCCCCCATCGTAACTAACAGAAATCTTGTGCCTCTTCCTCGAGAACTGCTGGCTTCACCTCTACTCCTTGTAGGAGCATTTCCCATCGATGATGCTTCAGATGCCATCTGTGGACACTCCTACTTCTTATGGCCCCACTGACCACAAGTATAACAAATAACAGATCCCTCAGTGCAGTCTTTGGCATTGTGCCCCATCTGATTACATCTATACCACCTCACCTTTGATAATTGAGATATCGAAAATCCCCTACCCGGAAAACTCTTTTGCAGCTGTTGGACAGACGCTCCTCATCTCGGGCCATTGAAACTCTGCCCTCTGTCAGATATATGTCTAGATGACTATAAAGATCCTCTACTGAACTGCAAACTCTGACCACCCCAACCACAAGGTTTACTGCCAGATTCCCTCTAATGTAATTGGCTACTAGTCCGAACCTTTTAAAACTATTCTCTCATATCATCAACCTTCTCGATTTCCTTTTCAGCAATCTTTGATTTACTAATCATTTGCTTAAATTGTTGCTCTTCAAACATCGCAACACATAGTTGGATTCAGAAATTTAATCCCATCTGAAACTTTCACACATTGACTTTTCTGTAGTAACCATGAACGGTGCAAAATGAGATAGAGCTGTGAACTTGGCCACATACTCATCTACAGACATGGTACCCTATTCCAGCAATAGAAATTCCTTTGTCTTTTCACTTTGGTAGAATTGAGAAAAATATTTCTTATTGAACGCCTCCTCAAAATTGTTACAACTCACCACTCCATCCGCCCCAACTGGCACTGCAGTCAATACTCTTACTGTAGATTTCCACCAATGATGAGTCTCTTTAGAAAGCATAAAAGTAGCTAACTTCATCTTGTCAACATCTGTTATATCCATAATATCAAATATTTGTTTGATCTTTTCCATCCAGTTCTTGGTATCCTCCTCTCCTTTAGATCCAGTAAAGGTAGATGGATCCATTGCCTTGAAAATTTTGAACAAGGAAGTATTAATATCCACTAATGGTCTTTGTACTAGAGCTCACTGAATGGGAAGCCTCTCAAAATATCTAGCTTGATTCTCCATCATCCTGATCACAACTTCTTGAAGCTATCTCACATGATCAACACCAATCTATTCCTCTGCTCTGACTTCTTCTGCTAATATTGGCTCTTCCCGCCCCTCCTGTCTATGGCCAACGGAGGCTGCAGAGACCTCATATGCCACTGGATGATTTCCATGATCTATAACAACATTGTTCAAGTAAGGAACCAAGTTCATAAAAAAATTCACATAGGACGAACTCTATGTCCTAACCTCTAAACTCGACGATACCATATTATCCACTGTTTAGCTGACTCAACAAGTCTATAGTACCTCTAAAACTCTAGCTTTGATACCGGAACTGTGTCACGCCCCAATCTGGATAATTATCAAGGTAATTATCCAAGAGAGTGACATGGCAGCGTATGACAATCTACAACTCACTGACATAAATATAACTAAAATAAAAACTATAGACTTAAATATAAAATGGTCATAACAGACTGGGCTGGAAAATATACAACTGACATCTACAATTGGGCAACATGCCCTGGCCCATCCCACACACAATGTACAAATATCGTACATGCCTCTCTGATGCAATAAAATAACAGAAGCCCTCAAACAACTACAAATATACATCTCTAAAAAAACTAACAGAGCCTCTATACACTACTACAACTGCAGCTGGACAGGTGGACAACGCTAGTCGCTGTTACCTATAAAATAAGGTGTATAAAATACGTCAACGATGACGGTTCAATGAATACTATAGAACAGTATAAATAGGAAAAGCAAAAATAGCTATGGATTATACTATCTTTCAAAAACATTTCCTTTCCAAAGCATTTCCAAAACATTTGAAAATCTTATTTCCATTTCAAAATCATTTCCAAATTTCTTTAAAAACAATATATTTTCCAACTTTTCCTTTTTCCACCAAAAAATAAATCCATCTTTCGTTTTTTCATTTTAAAACCTGTCATATATGGATTATAAAATATATGTCGTATAATATGTCATAGGATCAATATGGATCCATCAAAATCATCCACCATCTCATATTAGAACCAAAATAGCTAAGGGTCATTCAATCTACTGACCAACATTATGACAATACTGTAACTCTTTGAAACATTCTAGATAAGTACACCAGTAATGAACCAGGGACCGATTGTCGCCCACCCAGTAGTATGGAAATATAAACTCTCCTATATATGCCTAGAAGTAGGTTGAAACTCTCCCATATTAGGCTAAAAGTAAGCTTTAACTCCTTGTCATAAACCCCGAGGTGGGTTTCAAGGTCATTACAACAAGATTTCAAAATCCCTTTTTCTTATTATTTCAAAACCTCACATTTATTAACAGAACTTTACTTTTCTTTAATTCTTGATAATATTCAAATTATAATGACTGAGCCTATTTATACTACTTACACATTAGCCGACTTAGTAACCGACTTAACAGACATGGGCTAACTGAAATAACAGATGACATCTGTCAATGTTAACAGCCTAACATTTGACATTTGGGAAAACAGTCCGATTAACCCATATTCAACTAAGGACTAGAAGGCATGGTTTCCCGGTAAACCAGAAACCAATTCCCGAAAGAACATAATAAAGCCACATACTCGAATCTCCAGATGCACTCAATTCCCGGTAAAGCAATGTTCCTCTTCCGGAAATACATAAAGCCAGAGCTTGAGACAATCATGCTTTCCCGGTAAAGCAATATTCACCAACCACAGATGTATTCATTTTTTGGTCAACCATTGATCCTTTTCCAGAAGACCAAGAACATAGTAAGAAGGAATAGACTTCAACCAGGACAACACTTGCCATGTAGACTAGATTCTCTATCAAGAACAAGTGCTATGACTATATGGGAGGTCGGCAATCATAAGGGATGAGCTAACATTACTCAAGAAGGTCCAGACATGTTTTTTCGAGCTGAAAGTGCTATGCCGAACAGCACTTATGGAAGCACGGTGCATGGGTCAAGTGCTAATACTCCACCGGACACTAAATGGTAGTCAAGGAAGTGTGACAATGATTTGGGTGAGCCCTCCGAAGGACCAACATGATGGCAAAGTTTTCAACAGTCTTGCTGAATAGCCAATAAGAATGAACTTAACATATGCAATGAATGTCCAATATAGGGAATGTGTCCTACGAGAGCTACCCATATGCAATCCTCAATCTTTCATTCTAAAGTCATAACTCCATGAAATCAAAGAGATGAATCTATAATGATGTATACGAGTATGTAGTGCCCAAAGTGATTTTGATCACCCTTAAAAGTGTTAAGTGGGAGATTCGTGTTCCCGTAAGTCACGGAACCCATAATGATTATTGTCGGGTGATCATAGGAAGAAGTCTTTGTCCAAATGGGGAGATACGAGTTCACATGTAAGTCTTGGAATAAACTAAAAACATCGGCCGATGGATTTCAGGATAGCTTAGCACACTACTCCCTTATTTTGATGAGGTTAAGATTCGTGACCCTCTTGTTTTGACAAGTTAGGAATATGCGGTAAAATATTAATAATAATGAATATCGGTTGACTATCCCATATCTTATAAAGGTGGACTTATATGGCTCCCTTGTTTTGACAAGGTTGAGAGATTGGAAAACTTACTTCAATCATTCAAATACCCAAAAATTATTAGTGAATCTAACCTATAACAGTATCAAAGATTGAAAAAGGATTGTGGAATGTCTTGGTAAGTGTAGTTTGGTGTTGTGGTTCTTTGGGACCTTCTAGTAGGCCCTTGGGGTTGTTTTACCCCTATGGTAGAGTTTCTGACTTGTGTTTGGGTCATCGCCCACTTGGTTGGATTTTGGAGACTAATTTACTGTGCCTTTGTCGGGGCATTGAGGATTAGAATTTGTGTCACTGTCAGTTGGACCTTTGTATCCATTACACTTAGGGATGCATCTTCTTTTCTCTAGTTTTGTCCTTTATCTACTTTCAATACATTTGCGTATGGACACTTGGGCACACACCCACTATGTGCATACTTGTTAGTAGTTAGTGGTTTCCTACTGAGTGCATTGTTAGCTCATACCCTCTTCCCCTTCCCCCAGTCTCACTATGCAGGGATAGGATGACTTGTTGATTGGAGATCTCAGAGTTACTACTGAGTTTTCTATTGAGGTTGTCACTCCCTTTACCTTTCAGTTTTGTTTACCTTTGTAGTTGTTGTAGTTAGTTGTTTTGCTTTACTTCTTCCGCACTTTTGTACTCTTCTGTACCTTTGTTACTATGTTAGTGAAATCTACTTCATTTGATTGGACGCCTTGTGGATTGACACTTTGAGTAGTGAGTTCTCTCCTACCATTCTTAACCATTTATATTGTTTTACAAAAATGGTTTGAAAATCCGGGCCGTTACAATTGGTATCAGAGCTTCTGGTCCGAATACCTTGGTACTGTGGGGATACATTTAGTCTCTTTGGGTTCTTCTTGCATATTCTATGGACCATCTGTCGCATGTGTATGTCATGCACTCCTTTGTATCCTATCCTAGTGTGTTGTTTCTCCTTCCATGGGTGTTTAGTTCCTCCAGTCCGTTGGAAGTCGAGTGTTGTCATGTATGGCAAGTTTGTGCCTTGTGGAGGTTATTCCTCCTTCTGTCATTCTTCCTTGCATTTTGATGCATCTTCTGCCACTCTTGTTTAGTATTAGGCTCCTTTATATTGATAGGGTAGAGTTTGTGGTCAGTGGTGGAATGGAAGTCGCTAAAGGTATTCGAGATTCGTATTATGGTTGTTCCTTTCCCCTGTATCGGGAGGTGGAACCTGAGCCTTGATGGCATGTTGTGTTAGGTCCTTTGCGATCTTGGTCCTAGTTTTGTGTTGAATACCCTGTTTGGATCCTTCTAGCCTTGGAAGTTTTATTATTTTTCTCATTATAGAGTACAGAGTCTATTGTAGTTATGGGAAAGTTGGGCATGTTGGCCCGCTAGAGTTGAGTTTTCCCTTAACCTTTTTGAAAATCTTGAGGTGTTATCGAGATTTTGGAATGCTTTCTTTAAGGGGTATGACCTTTGGTAGATTTTTTCCCATAAGGCTAGAATGGCTTGAATTGGTTTCAAACCTATATAGACTTCATAAGGAAATTGTTGGTTGATTTGTTGGAA